>ML103644.1:31213-49571 GCA_003697995.1 Taxidea taxus jeffersonii | reverse complement strand
CTAAGAGTTTGGATTAATCTTGTGGGAAATTAGGAATCACAGAATTGTTTAAACAAATGTGTGATATGGCTAAATTTTTGTTTTCAATACATTATTGTCTGTAGAAGATAGATTTAAGCATTGAAAGATATGCTAGTGAATGTTTAGCAACCTCTTGTTTGAAAACAAATTCCTGATGCTAGATTTGCCAATTTCCAAGATGTAAATACTCCCACCATGGCAGATTTTAAGCTACTAGCTTGAAGCCACTGAACCCAGAGTTGGGAAGAGAAGAGCACAGTTCTCAGGAGCCAGGACAGCCCACTCCATCTCATCAGAAGTAGTTTGGAAGAGCTAAGACACATTAAGAGGCTTGCATAGTTCAGGTGAAAGATAACACAGGCTTAAACTAGAGGAGAGGCAGCTGAAGAGAGAGGAATTGCTTGGCTGGCCTGGGGATTGTTCTCATAAGGAGGATGGTAAGTGAATAAAGATGACTCCCAGGTTTCTAATTTGGATCACTGGCTTACTTGCCACATAGAAGGGAGAAATCTGGTAGGAAGTATGCTTTAAATAGAGGAGGTAGTCAGGTATGGAAAATCCTAGAACATATCCAATCAGTGTTGGCACATGTGATTCTGGATGGATCCTAGGAGCTAAGAAAGAGGTGGATATTTGGAGAAGGAGGATACAAATAGGAGTTACTGGTCTCTAGGTGATGATTACAAATGTGAGTGAGTAGGATTCACTAGGGAAGTGTAGAAGCAGATGAGTAGAAGACTTTCCCACTTGCTGTGGTACAGTATCCTGGTATGCCTTAGATTGGTTGCAAGTATACAGACATGTTGACTCCTTTAACTTTGAGGTTGCTACTGGGTGTTCGGGGACCACAGAACAGAGCTCCGGTGTCAGAATCCCAGGACTAACAATCTAAGGCCACAGGCAGCTTTATCATTCCCCTGTCCATATGCTATAAGAATGTTATCATCTCTTATGTGTTACTTTATGTGGAAAAACATGTGAAATGCTAGCATATTTTGCAACCACAGACTATACCCTTATTTAAGGGAAAGATAAAGGAAAATAATCTTTAGGTGGAAACTAAAGATCAGAAAGGGTTGAGGAGAATCTGGGAAGAGTAATATCAAGGAAACTAAATATTTAAATTTGCAGAATGAACCTTCTTGTTGATGATCAGTTACCAATACATGTCAGTTCATTTGCATATCGTCTGTTTCATTTATTTATTTATTCATTCAGTAATTCAGATAGTCACATGCATGTATCAAGTCCCTGTGAAGCGTCAGGTGCTGGACTTTTTGAACATTGGTTATTTGTTTGGTTCTGGCTGGTAGCGTAAAGCAATTGAACGTTGCAGCCAGGGATGGAACAAAATTAGTCTTAATGATTTAAAGATCTAGAGATCGTCTTAGCATTCCTACCATTTGAGGGAAGGTAAAGGTGACAGAGGGAGGCGTGGTCATCTTCGGAGGCAGTTCAGAAAGATCAAGGGGATTCATTCCGGCGTTTTGATAAGAAACCCCCGTTAAATTACTTTGTTCCTTGAGTACATACTGTGGGTCAGACACGGGGCTGAGAATTCAGTAGACAAAACAGACAAAATCTTTGCCCTTGTGGAGTTCACATTCTAGAAGCAGGAGATAGACTATAAGCAAATGAATAGCTACAACATTTAGGTTGTCAGAGGGTGATGAGTGTTAGGGAGAAAAATAAGGCAGGAGAGGGAGGAAGAAAGGCTGGGAGAAATTGTAATTTTAAATAATGTGGCCAAGGAAATTCTAACATACACAAAATTACTGAGTCATAGTAACCAAACTCATCCAGGAACCCACATGAAAATCTAATGCATTTTACTTTCCCAAGGGAACTTATACTCACTTAACAGCCCTCCAGGAACTGATTTTATATCCCAGTACTGGCGCATGAGTCCATGAGCTTATTTTGTATTTGTATTAGTTAATGACTGAAACTTTTTTTGCTCAGTGTTCCAGAATGAATACCTTGCATCAAGCTCTGTGTGTTAAACAAATGGAACACCGAAGGGTCCCTAAAACAGTCTTCGGTCTCTTCTGACTTTGATGTGGGGTATTTTGAGTATCTTAAATTTTATTGTCTACATTGTCTCACCTTCTTTGTATACTTTTATTTCTGTAAAAAGGCCCACTGATAATTTTATTTCCTCTGCCGATGATTTTCCCCCAGAACCTAGTTGTTTTCCTGGCTGAGAGCTGGCAGAAGCCAAATCCTGATTTGCTAGCTTCACTCTGCCTGTATATGCTGGAATCTTGCGGGAAAGCTGCTCGTGGGAGCCTGTGCTATGGGGCGTCTGAGACAGAAGGGGCAGTGGTTATAATGAGGTCCCTCTGGTCCTTTGAAAATTAACCTCCCTTGGATGGCATTCAAGACAGATTTGTATGGCACTGAGTTTGTCAAAACAGGTGTAGCTCATTTTACCCAAGTGTATTTTTGTGAAAGAGTGAGTGAAGTCAGGTTTGGTAAGTCAAATCTCATCTGAAATACTCTGATGAGAACCACTGAGAAATGACACCTTCTGCTGAATCCTTTCAGGAAGCGAATAATTGACGTCAGATTTATCTTAGCACAGTCACAGATTCGTGTATCGGGGGTATGTCCATTAGTGTTGTAGCTTTAGTGGAAATTTTGGGAACACCGAGTTATGTACCGGTCATTATGATGGTCAAGGCTTTATTACATGAGATGTTTCCTTGAGCAGGAGTCTTTTGGCTAGAACAGGGGGGCAGCAAAATTCTTCTGTAAAAAAACAAACAGCAAATATTTTAGGATTTGCAAGCTACAGGGTCTCCCTGTTGCAGCTACTCACTCTTCCACTGGAGTGCACATGTAGCCATAGACCCCATGCAAATGGATAAGCATGGCTACGTTCCAATAAAACTTTATTTATGGACACAAAAATTTGAATTTCATGTAATTTTGATGTGTTGTGAAATATTCTTTTGGTTTTTCTTTCAACCATCTAACAATATAAAAAATATTCTTAGTTTGTGGGGCATACAAAAACAGATGGGGAACTGGATTTGGTCCATGGGCTATCATTTGCCAACTCCTGAGCTGGAATTTCATGTTATTCAGGGTACTGCTCACACATCATTTTCCCCAGGTCTACATGATTTTTGTTTATTGGAAGTTTGGAGCATTGTTTTTGCATCTGTATAGTTAATGGATAAAAGTTCTTACATTTCCTCTGTACTTTTGGACCAGTTATGTAACCTTTCTGACTCAGTTTCTTTACTTGCAAAGTGGGGAGGATAATACTCGCCTCAAGGAGGTGATAGGCAGCTTAAATTATATGGTGTTTATAGTAAAAGCAGCACAGTTCTGTTCATAGTATTCACTCTGTAAAATAACATTCAGTGTATGACAGTAGGCACTTAATAGAGAGTAACATCTCATTTTCTCTCTCATTGGAAAAATCTCTTGCTGTTGGATTAAACCTACATACACATAGGCAAGTATGTGGCCAATGAATTAGAGATGACTAGTAGTCAACAGTCTTGCTATTGTGGGTTGTCTTTTTCCTGTGTGATTGCTTTTAGCTTCAGAGATTTGCCCCTCATGACTATGCTGTCCATTTGTGACTGGGGCATCAAGCTGGCAGTCAGTCGGCCTTTTCTGTTGGTAGATGTGTTAAGTTGCCATGCTTGATTAAGGTGCGGTTACATGGGGAGACCTCCTAATTTTATTAGCCAATTTCCCTTTAATAGAGGGCCCTCTGAGTTCCCTTTTACCAGTCACAAGGCATTCTGAAATACTGGTTGCTGTTGGTCATCACTAAATTATAAAGGGCACAGTTTGAAGGCCTTTTTATTCCCTGACACTTTTTCTCTTCCCTGAATATGTACATTAGGTCACTTTGATACATTTTTAGATGGGTAGGAAAAATTCACCCTGGACAACTTTATCCTGGATTAGAGGCAAAAAATGAAAAATATATGAGGGATACAAGTCAATATCACAGCGGGATGATGAGAACATTTTTAGAAAATACAACTCATAGAGGACCCTACAGGTAGAGCAAGGAGTAGAAATATCTGGAGATCTCAAAGGCACAGTGACATCTGCGTGAGAAGAGGCAAATTGGAGTTTGATTTTTATCACCCACTTTTGCAAGTTGGGGTACTGCTCTAACAGCTGTGGTTCTATCTGTTATATGGATACAATATCTAATGTATATAACTTGGTTTTTGTTAGCAATATAATAAACATGCAGCAACCCTCCCCAAATACATTGTATTTGTGGTATTAAATGTACATATATTATAAAATATATAGTATAGACAGTAAAGCTACTACCAAGGGGTAACATAAAATATTAAGTGTGTGGGTTCCCCACTGTCCAGGGGTCTGGGGCCATAAAGATGAGTGAGGAGGTGGTACTAGAGACTGCTGTTTTATGGCCACCAACAAGGAATGGCTTTACTTTTACATTCCTTCCAAGTTTGATCACTTCTTTTCACTAGATTCCTGCCCACTGACAGCTGGATTATAGTTAAGAATTATTTTCACCAAGTCTATAAAAGCTGAACCTCTACTTTCAGACCATGGAAGGTTGTTTCAGTCTTAGTAACCAGGAGGTTACATTCACAAATCTCCCTGTTTTCTGTGTCTACCTTCCAGTTCAGCTTGGAAAGGAAGAATCAACTGAGACATCCCATCTAGTTAATGATGGGGAAAGGCTCTCAGGGGTCGAAAAAGGTGAAGTTGCTCGGGAGTTAGCAAACTACTGGGCAACGGAGTCATGGTCCCAAAAATAATCCATGTTGGTGAGGATGTAGGGAAATACAAACTCTCGTGCACTGCTGGTGTGAGGGGAAGGTGGTGCGGCTGCTACTGAGAAGAGTATGGCAGCTTCTCCGAGAAATCAAAGCTAGAAGGACCATGTGAACGAGCAGGTCCACTTGGGGCTGTGGCTCCAGAAGAGTTGATAGCAGGGACTTGCACAGATGTTTGTACACCCATGTTCCTAGTGTTATTCACAATAGCCAAACGGTGAAAGAAACCCAGGTGCGCCTCTGTGGATAAATGAATAAACAAAATGTGGTCTATATAGACAATGGATTATTATTTAATATTAAAAACGAAGGAAATTCTGACACATGCTGCAACATGGATAAACCTTGAAAACATTATGCTAAGTCAAATAAGCCATGAATCAAAGGACAGCTGCTTTATGACTCTTCTTTTTTTTTTTTTTTTTTAAGATTTTATTTATTTATGTGACAGAGAGAGAGATCACAAGTAGGCAGAGAGGCAGGCAGAGAGAGAGGGGGAAGCAGGCTCCCTGCTCTGCAGAGAGCCCGATGCGGGACTTGATCCCAGGACCCTGAGATCATGACTTGAGCCGAAGGCAGAGGCTTTAACCACTGAGCCACCCAGGCACCCTATGACTCTTTTATATGAGGTACCAAGAGTAAGTCACATTCATGGAGACAGAAATTAGATTGGTGGTTTCCAGGGGCTGGGGGGTGAAGGGAATGAGGAGTTCATGTTTAGTGGGGACATAGTTTCAGTTTGGGAAGATGAAAAAAGTCTGGAGACAGATGATGGTGATGGTTGCACAGTAATGTGAATGTACTTAATACCAATGAAATGTACACTTAAAAATGAGTAAATTGGTAAATTTTGTACCATGTATATTTTACCACAGTGGAAATAAATGAGAGAGAGAGAGAGAGAGAGAAATGTTCCAAATCAGCCAGTGTTGGGCTGTAGAGACAATGGAACAGAAACATGAAGTTCAGAACTAGGCTAAAGTTAAATTCTCCAGAGGAAATGCTGTGCATTTGGTGTCTGCAAGCTGGGGATTAAATATCTCATCCCCACCTTCCTTCCTTAGGCAGAGAGCTGGGTTTAGGCAGGGAAAAAGAAATCATTGTGAAACAACCCATTGTTAAAAATGTGTGTGTGTGTGTTTTTTTTTTTTTTAAGGTTATTTACTTATTTATTTGAGAGAGAGAGAGAGCATACATGCATGAGCATGGGGGTGAGGGGCAGAGGGAGAAGCCATGAAGGGCTGGATTCCAGGACTCTGGGGTCATGGCCTGAGCTGAAGGCAGGCGCTTAACCTACTGAGCCACCCAAGGACCCCAAGTGTTCTTCTGGTTCAGTACACAGCATATCAAATTGCTGGATATGGTCTACTAAATGCCATGGGGTATGGTACATATGAACAAGGAAATTCTGTTCTAGAATAACTTGGTATGCTGAATGATCAAGAAGCTTCTAATAGGAAAAAAAAAACAACCTTGCATAATGTAAGTATGTTTTCTGGTGTTACCGGTCTCTGTTACACTCAACTCCCTCACTTCCTCTCAAACGTCCTACTGCATGCTGACTCCCAGATGCACCGAGCTATCACCGGTCTTTCAGAACATTTTGTTTGACCGTAAGGATGGTGTGAAATATATGATCTGAAGGTTGCAGGTCTTCCTTTGTGGTGAGAAGATATTACCTTAATGTTCAAAAAGTCTTTGATCATTCCCAATGATTCTGACCAGTCGACGTCATGGTGAAGTGCAGTCTCAGTGCCAGCTCTGAAAGCAAAGACAGACGTGAGGGGCCATGGGGGGCGGGTGGGACAGGGTCATAAGGGGGCGCACATCTTGTGCTTTCTTTCACTGCTTCCTTTTCTGTCTCTGTCCCTTTCTTCTTTTTTTTCTCTTTTTAAGGAAAGATTGGTTTAAATAAAGAATAAAAATGAGTAAAAGAGATGGTAGTAAAGAGAAGGGTGAGGGTGGAGAAAAACACTAGGGTGTTTTTATTTTATTTTATTTTTTCTATATAGCACTCTGGGAAGTTTTGAAGGGAAAAAAAAAAAGATTTAAGAAGTGATACTTTTGAACTTCAGCCAAAAGCAAGCCATCAAAATGGGACACTGTCCCTTTAAGTGCAAGCCTGCACAAACGAAAGGAAATTAATTAAGTATCCGACTGGTGTGGCGCCATGGAAAGAATACACAATCTAGGTCCAGCATGCCAAATCTGAAATGAAAATGAAGGTGATCCGTCATATTTGGCTGTTTTTTTAAGACAGAATATATATTTTTGAAAGTTGACTAAGCAATTACCCAAATTAAAGAAACTAGAAAAGCAAACAGTGGTAAAAATGCTTTAATTTTTTAGAGGGTAAATTAGTTTTTAAAATGGGTGCCTTTTATTATCTTAATACCAAAGAGAAAGAAAAAAAAAAGCCAGGATGTTTCCTAACTCCCTAATGGCGGCATCTAGGAGAATTTATTTACTGCCTCTGCGGATGGTAAAGTTTCTAAACTTAGGGCAAACTTAAGGAGGCACAGGCTGGTTTCTAAGCTCTAAGGAAGAGATGCTTAGTATACATTTCTGAATCTGAGAATGGTGAAGGGTCTTTTTCCTCCCATTCGGGGTCCATGCCCCACTAGCCTGCCTTACATGCCGTCAGCGGCCAGATGGATTCTCTCCCTACCACCACTCCTTACCCTCTGGATCAGGAAACTCGGGGCCTGCCATTTGGCAGGTAAGGGCCGTCTTGCATTGCTGCGTTTCTGTATTAGTCTCTGGAAATGGCCAGGGGAAGGAATGCAAGGGCTTTAGAAAAGGGTCCTCCCAGGGCAATGGGACATGTGCCAAGAGGATTGTGTGGTCACCTGGATGTTTATTGCCCTTCTTCAGCTTGGAAGAGAATATCGCAGACAAAGCTCCTGGAATTTCATCTTAATTCTCAGCATCTTTGAGCTTTTTTCTGTCCGGTAGGTGGAAGTAGTTGTCAGAAAGAGACACCTTCTAAAATAACCACAGTGTCTATGGAGATTGTTGAAGACTCTCTTGGTTTTAAGAGACAATATCTATGACAAATGGTCTTGAGACAAAAGGTAGTTTGTTGTCTTTCATAATTAGAAAGGTCTACCAAGGGTCTGGGTTCACCCATGATCAACTTCAACACTTAACTGTGGTGTTGACTGAAATCTTCACTTCCTATTTTTGACAGTTCTTTCTCACTCTGAAGCTTTATTTTCCCTCATGTAAGTGTAGTGAGAAAGGGAGTTTTGGAGAGATCAAACAAAGGCTTTGGAAATTTTGCTGGCTTTGACTGGCCTAACTTGGGGCATGTGCCTATTTATAAATTCTTCATTGTGTTCAGGGACATGAAATGAATGTATAGGATTACCTTTGTCAAATGTTCCAGAAGCTAGGAGCAGAATTGAATTTATCAGAATTACCTGGGGGGATTTACTACAAGATAGAGTGGAATATTATGAGTGGAAAAAATAAGATTGCTTGCCTTATAAGTGGCCTTAGGCACCATTAATGTTTTAAATGACCAGTAGTGGCTTCCCAACTAGTTCAGAGCTAAGAATGTAGGCAACAAACATCTATCAGCAAACACAATGCAGAAGTATAGTTATTGTGGGGAAATTGTTGGGGGACTGGTGATAATTTAAAAATAGTTTTATAAAGTATAACAAATATATAAAAACATGCTCAACATTTAAGTTATAACTTTAATAGCTTTTCAAACTGAGCATAACCATGTAAATACCACCCAGATCAAGGAATAGAATGTTGCCAGGACACATACATGGGCCATATGCTCTGCATATGTTTAGCTTCAGTGGATAAAAGTAAACAGTATTCCAAAGAGGGTGTACCAATTTATACTCCCACTTCAAGTTCTAAAATGTTTGAGTTTCTAGCTAGGCAGCATTCAGCAGAGGAATCTCATAAGTATTTTATTCTTTCCTTGATGATATCTAAAAATCTTTTTGAGACCTATAATTAGTCTACCAAAGAGGATCTCAGTTTAGCATTTCTATTCTGATATATAAATATGAAACTATATATAGGAAATAAATATAAATATAATTTATATTTATAAATTTATATGAATTTACAATATGTTTATATAAATATAAAATATAGAAAATATTCATATAAAATATATACATTATATATGTATATATATATTTTTTCTTTCACTCTAAATGGAGGGGGTGCCCTATATGGTTTCTGGAGTGTGAGTCAGGGTCTTTCTGGGCTTCTGCAAACTTAGATAACTCCCTCACATCACTTGATTTACCTGATTTCCTGGGACTTAAGGTTCTTAGAAACATGGTTTATGGTGATATCCTTTTTCTTCTCCTTTGCGACTTCTAATTCAAATATAGATGACTCATTTTTATTTGGACCTGGAAAGAAAGGATATAGACTATTTTGGTGCATTAATGATCTATAGCTAGGAAGGCTGAGATGCAGAGAGGTTAAATAAGTTGCCTAAGGTCAGCTAACATGTCAGTGACTGAGCTGAGACTAGAAATCTTGAGTGTAACCAGCTGGTTTTTACGCCTAAAAGTGCATATATTTCTTTTTACTTGAGTCTCCTCAAGTATATGACCCAAAGGGTCACACAGTTGTTAACTCAGGCAAGTCTCTTCCTTCATTTTTGTTTGTGAGAGTAACACATGCTGGTAGTTTAAAACCAAAGAAGCTGTATCAGTACTTATCATACACACATTGCCACCATTCTCTTTAGTTCCTTGATTAGACATCCTACTAATCTCTTCTTGGTTTTCTTCCAGAGTCCAATTGTGTTAATCCTCTTTTTACTATCCCAGCAACCTTATAAGGAACAGAATTATTTTCACTTATCTTCTCCAGAAAAAAATTATAGTCCCCTGATAGACCTTGAACTGGCTTTAGCCATAGAAAGAACCATAGCAAAGTTCTTCCACAAAGGAGGAACTAAGTTAAAATGGGCACAGGTGCAGAATTCTAAGATGCTGCTTCATACTCAGTGTATGAAGAGGATGTCTGCAAGCTAAATGGGGAAAAAACAAAACAACTTTGTAATCAATGTAGGGCAGTTCTCATCTGGGCTTTGTACCTTCGACCTCTCCACAGCCCCAATTTTATCATCTTCATAGTGGTGACAATATTGCAAGAATTAGAGATAGTAAATATAAAGCACTCAGCCTAATGTTTTCCAGTAAGTTTTAGCATTTAACATTATTAGTACTATTAGTATTCTTTATCACTGAAGTGAAGTATAGTTCGGGCACATTGATATCTTTTATATTGTTAGAGTAATATGCTTATTACTCTATGTAGAAACGTTCTAAAACAGCAGCGTTTTCCCTAAATGCCTAAAACTTAATACAATATTAGCACAGATGTTAGAAGAACCACAATCTGTTTGTAAATGCAATTTCAAACAGAAATGTGCCAGAACAGTGGTTCCCAAGTCCAGATGAGCATGAGTATCATCTAGGACTTTTAAAAACATACAACATTCTGGGCTCCTTCCCCAAAATATTGATGGATATGCCAGTGTGGTGCCCAGGTCTGGAGCCAGACTGCCTTGGTGTGGATTCCAGCTCTTCCATTACTAGCTAGGTAACTGTGGAGTTATTTAGTTTCCCTGCCTAAATTTTCCCATCTGTAGCATAGAATAACACTTACACTTGCCTGGTACATAGAAAGAACTCAAAAAATGCTTGCTTTCATTAGGAGGGTAGGAGTCTGTATTAAAACCAAAACAAACTTCCTGACAAATCTGGGAGTCAGCCTTGTTTGAGAACCATTGACCTACAGACGGAAGGTGGTATGGTATTCTGGACAAAAATTTTACATCTCAAACTATAACCTCTTAAATTCTTCACTCAAATATAAAGAAAACTTAGGTGTTTGAAATTGAGGGAATGAGAGATCCTTTAGTCCTGTGGAAAATTAAATTATATATGTAGTTTGGAATATATATAAATTGCTGTTTGCAAAAATTACTTATCCATGTGTAGTTCTGTCCTTTATGTCATTGGACAGAAGTGAATTCCTTAAAAAGAAAGATGAATGAGAGAGAAACAGTGGCCAGAAGTCCAGCGTTATATACTTCCCAGCATTCAAAGTTGATTAATCCTAATGGCAGAGGCAACTTAACCCAGTGTCAGTTGTGCAGGTTTTTTAGGATGAGTCCTGACCTTTGCATTAGGGATTAAAGAAGCTTCAGCTTAATTCAAATATTAGCATCATGTCCCATTTGTGGCCTGTCTGGTTCAGAATTTGTGAATTGTTTTTGATTATTTGGTTCTGCCTTTGCCCTTCCTTTGGTGCTGGGTCTGGAACAGGAATTTCTGTCTTCAGTTTCTGTGTTTGAATCCTTGCCTTAGTTTTTTGCCCTAGAGCCTATAGAATTGCCAGAAGTTGTTTTTCAGACTGTCAGTGCTCTTTCCTGGACCCCATTTTCATGTACGAAGTCCTCAACCTGCCCTCTCTGGCTGGATCTTTGAACTTTATCTGCTCTCACATCCATAGCCTCTGTGCTCTGTTCACATTTTATGATTTTGGTATTTTGAGTCTTCTCTCCTTTTTACTCAGTTAATGTAGCTAAAGTTTTATCAACCTTGTTGATCTTTTTAAGGACTATTGATTTTCTTAATTTTTTTCTAATTTTATTACGTTTATCCCTGTTCTATTCTTTATTATATCTTTTGTTTTGCATACTTTGGGTTTAGTTTGATCTTCTTTTTTCATTTACTTAAATTGAAAGATGCAGTTATTGATTTGAGATTGTTCTTTTTTAATAAAAGCATATATTCAAATGCAAATTTCCTCCCAAGCACTGCTTTAAACTCATCCTGTAAATTATGTTGCATTTCTTTTTTCTCTTTCATATCAGAGTATATTTTCTAATTTCTTTTGTAACTTCTTTGACCCATCGGTTATTTGTTAGTTTGCTGTTTAATTTCTACATATGTGTGAATTTCCCAAATTTTCTTCTGTTATTAATTTCTGACTTAGTTCTATGCAGTTAGGAAACATTTTATGTGATTTCAGTTCTTTTAAATTCATTGAGTTTTGACTTATGACTTAACATATGGTATATCCTGGAGAGTATTCCATATGCACTTGAAAAGAATGTGTGTTCTGCTAATGAGTGACATGTTCTGTTAAGTCTGTTAGGTCTGTTTGCTTTATGTTGTCGGTCAGGTCTTCTACAACGTTGTTGATCTTAGGCCTAGTTGTTTTACCCATTACTTGAACAGGTATTGAAGTATCCAGCTATTATCCAACTGTTATATCCCTTCAATTCTATCGTTTTTTTTTTTTGTTTGTTTGTTTCATGCATTTTGAGGCTCTCTTGTTAGGCACATATATGTTTATAATTCTTATATCTTTCTGATAGATTGATCTTTCTTACATTATAAGTTGTCCCTTCATATATTGAAAATATTTTTACTTTCAAATTAATTAAATTGTGCCTGATACTCGTATACTAATATATATTAGTATATCACTCCTACTCGCTTATGGTTGATGGTTGTGGTTGCGTGGTATAGCTTTGCCCCTTCATTCTTTTACTTATCTCTCTGAATCTAAAGTGATTCTTCTATAAACTGCATATAGTTGAATTGTGTTTTTTTCCCAATATGATCATCTTTGCTTTGATTGGATTATTTAATCCATTTACATTTAATGATATTAAAGATATGATGGATTCACTTTTATTATTTTGCTTTTTGTTTTCTGTATGCAGCAAGAAGCTTTTGTTCATCTATTCCTTCTTTACTGCCTTCTTTTGCAATAAGTGGGTATTTTCACACTAAATTTTTAAATTACTTTAATATTTTTTTTTCTTTTAATAACTTCTAAACTATTTTAAAAATGTATTTTCTGTGTGGTTCCTCTAAGGCTTACATATATTCTCAACTTAACTGAATTTACTTCAAATTTATAATCGTTAAATTCCAGTGAGATATAGAAACTTTACTCTTCTATAGCTCTGTTCCTCTACAACCTCGTCTCCTTTTTTGTGCTCTTATTCATCATGCACAGTATGCTTGTGTACATGTTACAGACCCAACTATACATGGTTATAATTACTACTAGATTCATTCAGGAAAGCCTGTTTCCTCCACAGCAAACAACCTCTCATATCACTTCTCAGGGAGTGCAATTCTGGCCAGTGTGCATAATCTCCCTGACCAACAGGGATGATTATGGTTTTACCCAGGGTCTCTTTGTTCTTTTCCCTGACTTCCCCATTAAGTTTCTGGCTAGTTTGCTTCTATTGATATCACACCCAGCTGTTAGCTTCCACTAATTGCTAGTTGATTGTTCTATTGTTTTCAACAACAAGGTTAAATTGCTCCATAGTCTGACCCAATTAAATTCAAGCATCTTTTCCATGTTAGTGTGTTGTCAGTATTTGAGGCATGCTCTACCTCTAGGAGGAATATTCTGAACTGTCTTTTCCTCTCTGATAAACTTCTAGTGGTCTTTTGTTTAACTTGCAGTTAATACAAATCTGTTAGTGTCCTCCTTATGGCTCACTGCTAACGTCTCCATTGCTTTACAGAGTCCTCAGGCATGAACTTCCCCATAGTCTGTGCCATGTAACATCATCCCCCTTAGGAAAAGTCATAGAGCTCTCTGTTTTTATGGACTGCCTATCCCTCTGTACTCTCTGGCAAAACCTTTGCCTGCTTCGGAGTTGGGGAAAAGGGTAGTAGCCCATATTCCAGTCTTTGCCTTACAGCAACAAAATTTCCATTTGACTACACATTTGCCCACAAATTTCTCGTTGCTTGTTCCACTTCTCTTTTGCCTTTGGGAACACTGGAGCATGTGATGTGAGAATAACAATGCTGAAGACAGTCACAGCACTGGACATTAGGCTGTTGTTCTGAGGGCCTCTTTACCTGAAGGGTGGGTGAGTTTACTCTCCACAAGCTTTGGTAAAACCTAAGCAGGAAATATTTATTTACCACCACCCAGGGGAACATAATGTCAGCAGAATCCCTGTGACTAGGTTCTAGTTCAGGATCTTCCTAAAAATAGACTCACTGCCTCTCCAGGTTTCTGTCCATAGAGCACCTATGTTACTTTTTTTCTTGGCCATGCTCAGTGATTAAAGAGATCATTCAGGGAACCGTAGGACAGTTGTTCAGTAATGTGTTGGAGGAGGAACTTCATTAAGAGGAATCTGTTGAGAAGTGTTTTAAAGCCACTGGTCTAAGATCACCATGCATCTGGTTCAGATCTAGCTTTTCTCCTCGGTAGGGGCCAAAAGAATATATAAAACTATTCTTCTTCTTAATAGTCTCATCCTCCCCAATAATAAGATACCTTGCAATTGATAGACATTGAACTAAGTCAGTGGATTATGAAGATGTTTAGAAGTTTAAATCTCTGCAAGAACCATGTAATGAAATGGGTATGGAGCAATATGAAGGAAAGAGATGTGTTAAGAATGATTCTTAAATTCTTAGGACTGTGCTATAGTATATTAAATCTCTTATGGGAAAAGTACAAAGAGAGGACATAACAGACTGAAATTCCCAGGAATTAAAAGCTATGGTGAAGAGGATGAGCCCATAAGGAAATTAATGGAGATCAGAATGGAAGAAGGAGAAAATCAGGAGGTTCTGGGCTAAGACAGTGTTTTATATAAAGAAAGCAGTGAGGGTATACTTTGCTCTTGAGACTTAATGACAGAGGACCACTGAGAAGGATCCTCTGATTCTGTGACACAGGAGTCATTGGTGACTTTAGTAGGAATCATTCATGTGACAGATGGGGTGGAGTTATATTGTGGAGGTTTGAGGGATGAACAGGTGGTGATTTGGTGGAGATGGGCACGTGGAGGCAGGAGATGACTGCTTCAAACGCCTTTTCCTTTTTGAACATGGGGGAGACATTCAGAGAGCAGGAAGGTACCAGAGGAGTGGGGAGATAGTTAAGTCTCACTGTAGAGAGGAAATTTATCATAAGAAAGGGTGAGGGCATTAACTCTTCTACTATATGGGGTGAGGGAGTAAAAAAATATTGAAACTAGGCAGCCATTCTGGCCCTGACATTTGTTACTTGTGTAACTCTTGAAAGCAAGAAATTCAGTCTCTCTGTACCTCAGTTTTCTCATGTGCAAGATGAGAATATTTAAGCCGACACCAAAAGGTTCCCATGGTAGATGAAATCATGTATATGGAATACCAGGTACATAATAAGTGCTAATAAATGTTTCTTTCCTTCCTTCTTTGCTTCATTTTGCTTTCCCTATTTAATTTCAAATATAGATGAAGATAATTATTAATGTTTTGGTTTGTGCGCAAACAGCTTTGCAGGAATGCTAGCTATTCCATTAAAATCATCTGATATTTATTGAACAGCTATGTGATCAAAGAAGGGCTCAAGCATGTATGTGACACAGTCAGATGGCATTTAAATGTGATTAATCTGTTTTAGTTGTGGAGAAAAAGCTACAGAAGAGAGCATGTGGGAGCATAGGGAATATCTAGGCTACAAATAGTGCCCTGGGGACCACGATGGCTGTATGGGAGAGGGACTTGAGCTCATATGGGAAATTCTAGGTGAGAGTGTGGACAGACATGGAAAGTGACTAGACCCGGAGGGTGAACGGAGGGAATGAAACAAAGATGATGCTGTAAGTTTTGACTCAGACACTTGGAGGGATGAGTAGTGTCAGTCACTGAGAATTGTCTGGGTGACTTAAGAGTTGAATGACTGCTTTCCCTGCAAAGCTGTAGTAAGCAGAACAGGACATCAGTAACATTCTCCACTTACAAGTTCAGAGGATTTCTAACAATGATATGGAGTCAAATGAACTTTTAGCATGATCTACACAGGAGAATATGAAATACACGAAAATGTCTATACATTTTTTAGTCAGTAATGCTCTAAGGAGTTCCAGAATTAATTATTGCCATATTCAGTTTTGCAGAAAATTTTTCTGTGAATACTGCCAATCATGTAAAAACTCCATGTGTTTCTACACATGTCACTTATAGAAAAAGTTACTACAGGAAGTTAGCAGCCTTCCCCTTGTTC
Organism: Taxidea taxus jeffersonii; assembly: GCA_003697995.1. NCBI lineage: Eukaryota > Metazoa > Chordata > Mammalia > Carnivora > Mustelidae > Taxidea > Taxidea taxus. The sequence goes on along the minus strand of ML103644.1, from coordinate 33,720 downwards.
TCTCCAGGCTCTGGAAGCTCAGCTATGGCTACTGTGGGTGAGCAGGAGGAACGCTGTAAGATTCCTTCCAGTGCTTTTCCTTCTGTCTGTGTTTTGACTGTCATCCTTTCAGCTTGTAACAAAAGCATTGGGTTTTCCTGTGGCTAGAGGGAGGTTTGAAAAGTAAATCATTAAAGGGCTTCATGATGAGATTGAAATATATTATTGATATGCTGAACACCACATGGGTATAAAACGAAAGCAAAGTAAACAGAGAATGTCTCCCCACTGACCCAGGCGAGGAATTTCCAGATGCTGTCACAGCAGGCTCTGTGGATGGAACCTTTGCTGCTTCCCGGAGGTCAAATTTATGACCTTTCCTGGACACACATGTGCACGTGTGCACACTCACACACCCCACCACAGGCACACACCCAAACACATGTGTGCATACACACATACTCTTCTAAACTTGGTATTGGAAGCTTCTGATAGCATCTGTTGCTTTCCTTCCTTGAGTGGACTTTGGACAATTAAATTGAGTTTCGGGGACATTTGTGATATGATGAGATCGAAGAATTTGCCTGCTGCCAGAGGAAAAATAGCTTCTACATTAAAACCATGATGGACAACATTGAAGCTCTTTTTATGGTTTATAGTCTCATAGAACATCAGAGGTAGAAGGGAAATCTGAGCTCAAACCCTTAATATTACAGATGTAAAATGGCAGAAGGTGTAAATGCTTTATCACACCAAAGCTCAGGTAACTGCTTTGTAGCAGAACAAAGACTTAAAAAAGAAATTCTTTATTTCCAGGCACATTTTATCATAATGTGTTATCTTCGTTTCAGTTTTTCTGAGTGGCTTTCTGAAAGACATATGAATAATCCCAAACAAGAATAATCTGGGAATCAGTTCTCCATTCCCTTTGTTTTCCCTAGAAATTTTTATGTGAGTTATGCTTTCTTTAGATTTCAGTTTCTGTGTAACCTATCATTGCTGGGATCCACAGTCCATGAACGTACCGTGTGGCAGAGGAAAAACAATCTGATATTTAAAAAATTAATTTTTTTTTTTAAGATTTTACTTTTAAGTAATCCCTGTACCTAACATGGGTCTCAAACTCACAACCCCAAGGTCAAGAGTCGCATGTTCTACCAACTTAGCCAGGCACCCCTAAAAAAGTGAATTTCTACCTCTAGAGTTCAGTGGTTTAGTTTTCTGAGATTAAGTGTAGCTGCTTTTCTGTTTTGTTTGTTAGAATATGCATGCTTTAATGCATGTTCTAATGACGGTCACTGTACCTCAGAATTGTATGTTCTTTCCATCATACAGTTTGCTTTAAGTATATTTATATTCTAAAATGTGTTAAGTGTATTTATTTCTGAAACCTGGTTTATGGCCAGGTTTATAATTTATACATAAAAATAAAGTAAATACACTCAAGGTAGAAGGAAGAGCATGGATTTAGAGTAAAGCTAAACCTGGTTTCAAATCCTGCCACTTCCATTTCCCAGCTTTGAGAAACCTCACAAGTCAATCCATGTCCCTGTTTTCTCGGTAGCATCATGTATGAGTTGTGGATCCCATAGCTTGGTTGCAAAGATGACATAGGATAATATATTTAAAGACCTCACACATCGTAGGCAGTTGGTAAGAGGCATGACAAAGCAAGCTAAGCAGTTCTTTCCTGTTTGCTTCGTTTAATGTTCTGTCATAGTTCTGTGAGCTGCGTTTGGACGATGTCATCCTGTTAGGAAAAATTAATAATAAAAGTGCCCTGAAAGGAAAATACTGTCTAATGCAAAGAAAAATTAGAGGGTATCGTGATTGTCATCCTTTTGTTATTCATGATACTATTAGACTATATTCAGCATTATCCCAATCTTGAGAGAATATGTATGCAGAGGGAATGTCTAGATTAAAAAAAATTAATTAATTTGTGAGAGAGAGCACACGCAGGGGGCGCAGCAGGCAGAGGGAGAAGCAGGCTCCCCGCTGAGCATGGAACCCAGCATGGGACCTAATCCCAGGACGCTGGGATCATGACATGAGCCTAAGGCAGATGCCCAACCGACTGAGCCACGCAGGCGTGCCCGAAGGGAACTTCTAAATAAGCGGTAGGCTTCCCGTTCACTTCTACCGAGCATTATAACCCTGAAATCGCATGGCTGTAAGCAGGTTGGTCAGTGCTGGAGCTGTCACAGCGTATCTTGACCAGCAAAGGACCATGGCTGGGGTTCAGAGCGTGACTTGTGCATTACCTGTTGGCGAGGGCCTGGCTCTCAGCATTAATTGCTGGACACCCTTTCCCAGTGATCCCACCTCAGCATCTCATTTTGTAGACATGGACATGAGAGTATACAAATTCCACTACAAAACCCCATGAATAGATCTGGCATCTAACAGACAGATGACCTAAGTAGATTGTTCTGAGGTGAAGCAGGTCATGAAAATTATCAAAAAATGTTAAATGACAGTGCTTTCAGATTTTAAAAATTGCTGTGCTTAGTTTTAGTTTCTCTGGA
>ML103644.1:0-26213 GCA_003697995.1 Taxidea taxus jeffersonii | reverse complement strand
TGTAGCCAGATGTCTTCCAAAGCTTATTTTGAAATGTAATTCTAGTATGTGAATTTGTAAAACATGATTTATAAAAGCTGCGGTAGTCTTGCTGGGGTAGTCAGAAGTTCCTCTCTGTAGAAGCACCTATATTCATGACCTTGCATATTTATGTTCTTATCAACCAACATTGGGTATGTCTTTTTTTTTTTTAAGATTTTATTTATTCATTTGACAGAAAGAGAAAGAGCACAGCCAGGGGGAGGGGCCGAGAAGGAGGGAGAAGAAGACTCCCAGCTGAGCAGGGATCCCCATGTCCCTATGGCAGCAGGGCAGGGCTCGATCCCAGGACCCAGGGATCATGACCTAAGCCTAAAGCAGATGTTCAACCAACTGAGCCACCCAGGTGCCCCCATTGGGGATGTTTTTAGTGCAAGTCCAGAAAAAAAGTAGAATTTAAACTATTTGATGATTGCTGTATAGAAACTCAAATATATTTTGCAGAAAATAATACAATATTTATAATCTTATACTGGAAGACTTTTGTTTCTATTCTTTAAAATGTGGCAGTATTAATAATCTGACTTTTCCTCCCTGATTGGAAGCAAATCTTATGGTACTTGTACCTATTACATATAAAGAACTCTTCCCATCCAAGTACTAACCAGGCCCGACCCTGCTTAGCTTCCGAGATCAGACGAGATCGGGCGCGTTCAGGGTGGTATGGCCGTAGACTACACATAAAGAACTCTTTTTTTTTTTTTTAAAGATTTTATTTATTTATCTCAGAGAGTGAGCACAGACAGACAGAGAGGCAGGCAGAGGCAGAGAGAGAAGCAGGCCCCCCGCCGAGCAAGGAGCCCGATGCGGGACTCGATCCCAGGACGCCGGGATCATGACCTGAGCTGAAGGCAGCCGCTTAACCAACTGAGCCACCCAGGCGTCCCATAAAGAACTCTTAATAGCACTTCATACCCACTGGGATTGCTATAATCAAGACAGATAATAACAAGTGTGGGTGTAGATGTGGATGTACAGGAATTAATTGGAGCTCTCATTCTCTGCTGGTGGGATTGTAAAATGGTGCAGCCACTTTGGAAAATAGTCTGACAGTTAAGTATAGAATTACCCACATGACCTGGAAATTCCACCCATGGGTGTAGACCCAAGAGCAATGGAAACATGTCCACATAAAAACTTACACATGACATTTTTAAAAAAAGGTTTTATTTATTTGAGAGAGAGAGAGAATGCATGCCCAAGGAAGAGGAAGGGTAGAGGGAGAAGCAGATTCCCCACTGAGCAAGGAGCCCGATTAGGGGCTAGACCCCAGGACCCTAAGATCATGACCTGAGCTGAAGGCAGCCACTTAACCGACTGAGCCATCCAGGCACACTCTCCATCCCCCCTCCCTTTTTAAAGATTTTATGTATTATTTGAGAGAGAGAGTAAAAACTTGTACACGAATATTTCTTAACAGCAGAAATGTCCATCAGCTGATGAATAAGCAAACAAAATGTGATATTTCCATACAATGGAATATTATATAGCCTTAGAAGGAATGAAGCACTGATACACAATATAACCAGGTGAATTTTGAAAATATTATACTAAGTGAAAGAAGCCACGTAGAACCCAAGTTTTATGGTTCCATTTATATGACATGTGGAGAATAGGCATATGTACAAAGTCAGAAAGTAGATTAGAGTTGCTTAGGGCTGGGGGAGGGGATGATAGGATTTGGGGTGATAGCTAACGGGTGTGGATTATTGAATATATTCTAAAATTGATTGGTTGAATGTTATCTGTTAATGTACTAAAAAATTGAGGTGACTATTTTAAATGGGGGAACTGAATGGTATAGGAATTACAGCTAAAGGAAGTTACAACAAAAATATAAATCGAAGCTTATTTGCTTTTGATTTTTTCATATATATGTTTCCTTATTTTGTAAAAGAGAATGGACCTATGGAAAAGTTCTTTTGCAGCAACCAGGCATGCAGGATTCTTTGCAGTTCTAGGAAAGTACAGTGTATTTCCTTTTCGCAGCTTTTACTAATCTTGTCCTATGTCTGGCATGTTTTTCCACTCTTTAAAGTCTTCTCATTCTCTATGGTGTACCGGCAATGCTGTTTTCGTCTATGAAGCCTTCCTTGATGAATCTGTCTGGAAGACTTTTTCTTTGGTGCTCTCACAGAACTGATTGGTAGCTGTTATCTCCTGAATGTCAATCAGAAGCATCTCTTAGATATTACTTAGTCTAAAGCCATCATTTGAGATGAGATGAGATGAGACCAGTGACACACATGGAAGAAGAGTGCCCTGCTCAAAGTCACACAACTATTTTAAATAAACAAGGTTTCAGTTCTTTAAAGCCAAGAGTGAAGTACCTCCAACCTTCAAAAAATGAACAAAGAAAAAAGTCTGTTTTCTACTTAATTTTGTCACCATAAAATCATCTTTTTGCTTTGATACCCCTGCAATTTCTAGCTTGATTGTGGGACTATAGAAGTTGATATTGGGAGGAAAAGAGGTCTCTTTGTGAGCTAGAAGGTGATGTTGGAAAAACAGGCCAATTTAAAGCTTTATACCAGATTTGGGCTTCCACTCTGAAGATTCCTAACATACTTCCATGCTATTGCTAGTAAAGATGGGTGTGTTCTGTGTTGATAACCAAGTTTAAATGGTGGTGGCTTTCTGTATGAGATAATACCTGTGATCTTTATAACTTCTCCCTTGCATAATCAGAGACATGATTTATGCACACCGTAAAAGATTTGAGATAATAGTCAAGTGGAAAACAAGAGAATAGCATAGACTATGGGAATTCATTTTTAATCTAATTAACCATGCAGATTTTGAGAGAAAAAATTGAATTTGAAGGCGCCTAGTTCTTGGACCTTTAGTAATGAACATGTTCTTTTCTGTGTCTCCAGAAGAGATGATGGGTAAAAAGTAAATAATACCTCTCTTCCTCATGGCCCTGCTATGAGAGTGCATTAGAAGTTATGGAAACTGTACTTCTGGAAGATGTAGTATAGAGTTTATAAGAATTATAATCTGCCTTTTCTCAACTTAGTTTGAAAATTATTTTTTCTGCTTCTATGGCATCCTTAGTGTTGTAGTAAGAGCCACAGGCAGTTAAAAAAGTGATACATGAGATGGTCCTTATCTTTGAAGGCACTCCACTCTCTTTTTCTTCTCCTGCCTACTCTAACATGGATCAGCAGGCTAGGGAAGTTGCTTCTCTTGGCATGGAGTGTCCTGTTCTCCAGCTTCTCTTACTGCAAATGAAAGCAGAGGTATGAATCAGGTCAGTCCTGCTAATTCAATCTATTCTGTTTCAGAAAACCCTGAGTAAATCTAATTTTTAAATCTTATTTGGGTTAGTCATCATTGTACCTATTTTCTCTGTCAGATAAACACAGAAGTCTTAGATTTGTCCAAGCCTCCAATATTATGCATGGCACCAGGAAGATTCCCTAGGGTAGAAATTCAAAGTGACATTTAGGGGCAGAAGTACATCTTGAGAGAGGCAGACCCTAGAGAAGCCACTATGGACATTCTTGATCCGTGTGTTGCAGGAACTAATATTATGGTCGTAATTGCACTTTAAGCATTGATTATGGAATTAAGACTATTAGGTCTGAGCTACAAAAATCAGCTGAATTCCAGAAGGGATACAGAGCAGGTGTGTTTGGCATTTTGCTTTATGAATGTTTGTCCTTTCATTGATTGGTAATGATAAATCAGGTGTTCCTAATTCTGTTCCTCTGTGTCGTCTTATTTTTAACTTCGTCTCACATCAAGGAAAACATGATTGAAGGATAACAGCTGGCTTCATTGTCTCATCTGCAGATTCCTGAAGTTACTTCTTCTAAATACTGTGGGTTTCTAATTCTCCTTGGATTATTTAATTGAATGCCTGGTCCTGTTTGTGGATTTGTAGGAAGCCCCTCCTAAAGGTGAAGGAAGGATTAAGGGCCCAGAGGCCCTTATAATACAGGCTATGTCATCATCTTGGCGTGAAGTATAGAAACATCTCTGTGATTACTATAAGTCCTGAAGTTAAAGGGAATTTTTAAAAAGTATTGAACCATAGGATTATCTCCAGGAATCAGATATCTTATTATTTTAGATGGAATAAAACAAATTTGAAAATTGATTTGTGTCATACAGTAAGAAAAGTATTAATAAGAGAAAGAATTTTGAAAAACAAAGAAACATATATTGATTTGGGAGGAGTGAATTTTACTTTGTGGAAAGGTTAGATCAGAAAAGAATAGCTAAGGAGATATCCAAAACCAAAAACATTTCCTGTAATTTCTTTTAAAACTGGTACCAGGAGAAAGGAGTATTTTAGTTGTGACTATATTAGGAATGATAGCAACAGTAACTGAGGCACAAAGACATGCAGGGGGCAAAACTCAGAGAGGAAACAAATGACTTCTTGAGAGAAAAATCAGATCTCGATATTATGGAAAGTTCCTCTTAAAGCCAAAACCAGTGGTTTAATAAAAGAAGCAGATTAGGAACCAGTCTTGGAAGACTGGAAGAGCTACTTTGAGCAAATGTGGACCAATCTGAGAGGGCATGGCAGGGAGGACCAGAATCCAGTCCTGCTAGCACCATTAGGTGAGGCTGAAGATGACAAGATTATGTAGACGGGGCAGCAGGCACCATCCGTCCTGCCAGGAAACATGCTCTCGACACTTATGATTTATGAGTCCGAGCCAGCAGTCTCAAGTTGGCTGTCTTTGGGCAACATTAGGTCCAGAAACATACTTTTTTTTGCTAATACAGTTTTTATAAATGCTTATTTTCAAATAAGAAAATGGTGACTTCACATAAAACTGAATAAAACATCCTAGGGATGAACACTATGGCATCCCTGGACCCCACACCTCCCAGTGAGTGCAATGCAAGTCCTTTCAGATAGTAATTCTTCCCTCTGGTTAATATCTTCACTTGCCCAGCTTCCCTCCTCTATGTCCCCGCCTTGGCCTATGCAGGCATTTGGATTTGTAACATCTATTTAAGAGGAAGATAAAAGGTAAAAGGAGATGAATAAAGGGACCTGGTTGGCAAATAAGAGTATAGTCTAGACCTGGGCTAGATAATGGAGTGGGGGAGGATGTCATGGGGCAAAGTTAGGCCCCTCAGCCGTCTAAAATTGGGCCAGCTTTGGCTGAATAAGAGATGCTCTTGGAAGACCCAGAAAGCATTAATTTCATTGCTCTTATTAGGTAGATTATCGTGAAACTGAATCCAGGCATATATCTAGAGATATGGGTAGATTATCATAATCCAGAATCCAGAGATCTGTGGTTGAAAAAATAAATTAAAAAAAAAGGAAAAAAATTCAGGGATCCTGGATCAGGTGCTGAAATCATGGTAGATAAGTGGTGGAACCATGCCAGCTGTGTGTCTATAACGAATTGCCTGACCTGTGGCAAAGGAGGATATGCCTTTTGTAAAACTGTTCAAGTGAAAAACAGATAAACTCTGGGACTTGTCAAGACAAAACCAATCAATAATGTGCTTGTAGGACACTAGTATTTCCGGTTTATAGTTTGAGGGAAATTGAGGGAGATGGCATTGCTGGAAGGAGATGCAACTGTAAGAGAAAGTTTTGGTATGAAGGACCCTACAACTGAACACTGCAAGTGGTATTTTTGTTCTTTTTATTGTTATGTAGTAGAATTTTAAAAAATTGAATTAAGGTATTTTAATAGTTGCAACAAATGGCTTCAACTGAAGTGAAGGACTGGTTTTTTCTTTGGGAAAATAACTGTAATGTGGAAAGTGAGAACATGAGGACTATGATGTGTTCTGAGAGGAAAATGTTTGTGTCCTTCTCAAATTCATATGTTGAAATCCTAGCCCTTAGTTGATATTATTAGGAGGTAGGGACTTCGGGAGGTGATCAAGTCATGAGTGTGTAGTCTTCTTGAATGAGGTTAGTGCCCTTATAAAAGAGATGCCAGAGAGCTTCCTTTCCCATTCCACCATGTGAGGACATAGTAAGAAGATGGCCATCTGTGACACAGGAAGTGGGTTCTCATCAGACACCAGATCTGCTGACACCTTGATCTTATGGCCTCCAGAATTGTGACAGATAAATATTGTTTAAGCCACCCAGTTGAAGGGTGTTTCTGCTACAGCGGCTTGAATGAACTAAGACAAAATAAAGTTGTATAAGAATAAACACAAATATAAAGACAGAAGACAACAGAGGTGATGGAGAGGAGTTAAAGATCAGAAAGGAGCCAATGATGAAATGCGACCAGTGAAAAATTCCAAAGGTCCGGCTGTCCAAGAGACTTACAGGAACAAGCAACAATAATGACACAAAAGGGAAACAGGCTCATAGATATAGAGAAAAAACTGGTGGTAGCCAAGAGGGGAAGGGGGTAAGGGGATGGGCGAAATAGGTGAAGGGAATTAAGAGGTATAAACTTTCAGTTACAAAATAAATAAGTCATGAGGATTAAAGTACAGCATAGGGTAGTTAGTCAATAATAATATAGTAAATTCGTGTAGTGACAGATGGTGACTGTACTTAACATGGTGAGCATTTCTTAATGTATATAATTGTAGAAACACTATGTTATACACCTGAAGCTAATAAAATATAGTATGCCAACTGTACTTCAGTTTAAAAAAAATAAGGATGATCAATATCCAGTACTATTTTTAACTATATTTGTGGTAACCTCCCTCACATCTAGAACCTTCATGAAAATCAACTTGCATAGAAATGCCATGTTTTTTTGGAGGGGCGGTGGGGGGGAGGGAACAACTGAGTTCCATGTCTGGAGCAGAGGAAAGAAAACACCTATAGGAGATAAGATAAAAGTAAAATGAACTGAGGTCAGGAGTCCAGCAAGAAAAAGAATTTGAAGCTGGATGTGACCATTAGAATATAAGACTGGTATTTTGTGGAAATCTTGGAGAAAGCTAGGCATATCCCGCAGGATGTGGAATAGGGGCTCCAGCCAATTTCATTTAAACCTCAAAGGATCAAATGACCTTGGGTGACATTGCATTACAATTTAGTTTGCCCAGTGCAGAATACCTGATGCTCATTGAGTTTTCTTTCCTTTTAATAAGCTTCCTGCTGACCCAGTAATAAGCTGGCCAATGCAATGCTGAGACCACCTTGGAACACCACCTCCTGGCGTGTATGTGGGAAGAGGCACTTGAAGGGGCTGCTGATTCTGGAATGACGGTTTTCCACTTGGAATCCTGGTTGCAAATGTTAGTCCCATTAGAAGGATCCCCAAGGAGTAGACAAATGTGCTCTAGTATCCAGTCACCTGTTGGCAGACTCCAAATAAAAGTGAAACAAGGAGCCTTCAGAATAACCAAGTTTATGGTAGTTGGCTGGAATAGGGTCTGAAAAAATAAATACCACCTTCTTCCCTTGGAATGTGCAATTCATGGGTGCCAGTTGATGAGACTGAAGAAATTCTTGTATGTGAAACATTCCTATGCTGAAATCTCAGTGGTAAATCAAGAGGATGTGTGTTTGTGGAGACTGAAATCTTCAGTTACTTTGCAGGGATCGTGGGACCAGGATAGATAAGGCTAATAGAAAACTTGAATAAAATGCTGAAGAGTTTTCTTCTGTGAGATATTGTGTAAGCATATTCAACTTATTTATTGAGGATATTAGTTTAAAAACCTTCAAAAATTACTTAGTTCATTCCTCTTAAGCAACAAACAGTCTCTCAAGAGAGAAGGGGGTGGAAACAAACTTGGCTGAGGTTGATTAAGTCTTCCTTTAGAACTTGAGACTTATCTGTGTCTTTTCTTTTTTTTAATAATAAAAGTGGCATAAATCTTACCTCCTTATGGTAGTTCTTGGATATGTTGATGGTGTTTGGTAGTAGTAAAATTAATTTGTAGTAAAAAAGATAAGGTTTCTGAATATTGAATGAGCCAAACTTGATGTACCTTTAAAATTTGGCTCAGGGCAGGGCCAGGAAGATTTTAAAATTCAGCAGTAGTTGCTATTCAGAAGGTTGTTCTAGTACCATTGCCAGTAAAAACTCAAAGTAAAAGGTCTAATGTATCACACATTGGATTTGAAAAACTATGTTCAGGGTAACAAGGCAATTCTGGCTTTCTTTCTCTCTCAGTGCACGCGCGTACATGCGCGCGCACGCGCGCACACACACACACACACACACACACACACACACACACACACTTCAGAAGTGTCCCAAATTGCTGATGTCCTGAGCAAACAGGGTCAGCGAAGGCAGGGATGTCTTTACATCCTCATCTTTGCCTTTGCAAGCACACAGAGGAAAGATTAATTAAGATGATTAATTCATGCATGAGTTATTTGACACTTTCCTTTCTCATAAGTGAAGTATAACCCATTTGGGGAGGTACATTTCAAGCTAAGAAAGGCAGAGGGAAAGGAAAGAAGGCTTGAAAGTTGGACTCAGAAAGTACTTTGTTGAAGATAACACCTAGTGATGTAACTCCAAGAATCAGCTGCCAGTGAGATGAAATATGACATCACAGGTTTAGGAACAAGCAGGAGCTATTACTTGGCTGGTTTCTTCCATACTGATTCTTGAAAGGACTGTCACGTTGATGGCCCCTCCCAGGGCTAAAAGTGACATTAATAATAGCTACCATAACCTGAGTACCTATTACATGCCAGTCTAATGCTCAACACTTTAAAAAGTTCTGTAACTGAATTCTCACCAACCTGTGGAGAAGATATCCTTATTCCTGTTTCATAGATAGAGGGATAATGAGCTGGAAGAAATAATCTTTTCTATACCAACAAACCTTATTTGTTGGTATAATTTAAAGATAATGAGCTTAACATAATTAAGACCCATATTTATCTTTTCACTTGACGTAGGAAGTAGGAGAAACCACACATTGTAAATTTATGTAGAGAGGATCTTTGTTGAATGTCAGCTTAATCATGAATGTTTTTACATGAAAAGGAAGACTGAGTTTTTCTAAAGAACAAATTGGGGATCTGGATGTTTTATGTGGTACATGCAAGAGTCAGAGGCGGTACTCTGTGCTTTCTACTTTCTTCTTCCTAGAGTCAGACTTAGTTTTCTCAGCTTAGTGTAAGAAGAAGCATCAGACTAGAAAGAGCCTGGGGATTTTACTGAAAACACCTGAGATTTAAGCCTTGCTTTAACACTTATTTACTGTAAAGAGTTCCAGTTGTTTTAGCCATCACAGGCTCATAGGTAAACAGGGGTATTTAATTTAGATTAAAGATAATGTATACAAAATGCTTGTTATATAGTGAGCATTTATACGTGGAAGCTATTTTAGGTTTGGTTTACCTCAGTAATTAGGAAAGTTTTCCAAAGACCGTTATTGTCCAGTATGGTGGAATTAGAATGCATTTACTTTAACCATTCATTATGGATCAATACTCTATAATTTATTCATGAGCTTTTTGATTCTACCTTTGTTCATCCTTTGGCCAGTATCTGTGCTTGCGGTAATCAGTGCTTAATCTGTTAGATGTGCTTCCTATTACCATGCCAAAACTAGACTACAAATGCTAGAATTTCAGAATTTGATGCCAAATCTGTATGAGCTAGTCTAGTTTTGTAACTCTGTTCTTTCAACTGTCATCTGTGCTGATCCCTAACATTTAGTTTGTTCCCGAGAATACCTCTCAGAATGTCTTTTCCTTTTCTGCCAGGAGGTCTTTCTTTACGAGATGAAAGACAACATGGGGTTTGATCACTAACATCCATGCCAACTCCTGCTTCTCCATGTTTCCATCACTTGAAGTTTGTTTACTGGGTTTATTAAAACTATCTTGTTACTGTTTGATTTGATTTAAAATCTAGATGGTCCTGTGGTAACTGGACAGCTTTCCAAACTTCTGCTTAAACATACCCGGACAATTTTATTGGAAAATAGCCTTTGGATGTTTATTTATGATCTAGGTTTCTGGAGTCTTTTCAGTTGTATTCAGATAAAATGGAGTTCTAGTACACAGACTTTTATGAGATATAATGTGAAAATGGGCATTAAGTACCAATGTCAGCTCAGCATATTGTAACACCTCCCTTTATTTGTCATTGTCAAAAGTTGATCTGTTTCACATGGTAAGTGCCAGTACTTTAAAATGTTAACTCTTAAATGGAAATACATCTAAAGTGCATCATGCTCTTACATATTTTTAAAATAGTTTTTTTCCTGATTATAAAACTAATGGATGTATATTATAAACAATGTAAAGTAAAAAGAGGCATGTAAAAAAAAATAACAGTCACTCATCACCCACCTCATGGATATTATACTTCATTGTAGACATTCCATACATTTCTCTATGCATTCAAATATTTTATTTTTTTAAAGATTTTGTTTATTTATTTAAGAGAGAGAGAGAGCACACAAGTAGGGGGTTGGAGCAGAGGAAGAGGGAGAAGCAGACTCCCCACTGAGCAGGGAGCCCAATGGGGGACTCAGTCCCACTCAGGACCCTGGAATCATGACCTAAGCCCAAGGCAGACACTTAATGGACTGAGCCATCCAGGTGCCTTGCATTTAAATATTTTAAAAAGAGGGTCTTATATACACATTTTGTCTTAAAATCTATTTTTATTGGCTTTTTGATGTATAATTACATAAAATTTATCAATATATAAATATATGGTTCATTGAGTTTTGTCAAATGCACACTCTTATAACTCCTGCCAAAATCATGATATAGAACATTTTTGTCATTCCAGAATATTTCTGATATCCATTTGCAATTAACGCCCCCCCTTCCCTGGCTCCATGCAACAACTAATCTGTTTTCTCCTCCTCCTCCTTTTCCTTCTCACCCTTGGCCTCACTCCTTATTTTATTTGAGTATAGTTGATACACAATGTTACATTAGTTTCAGGTATACAATCTAGTGATTCAGCAACTCAGTGCATTATGCTCTGCTCACCAAAAGTATAGCTACCATCTATCACTGTGCAACATGATTACAATTCCACTGACTTTGTTCCCTATGATGTAACTTTTATTCCTGTGACTTATTCTTTCATAACTGGAAGCCTGTATCTTCCACTCCCCTTTACCTATTTTGCCCATTCCCCACCACCCTCCCGTCTGGTAGCCATCAGTTTGTTCTCTGTATTCACGGGTCTATTTCTACTTTCGTTTGTCCATTTGTTTTGTCTTTTAGATTCCACATATAAGTGAAATCATTAAGTATTTTTCTTTCTTGAGTTAATTCACCCTCTAGGTCCATCCATGTTGTCACAAATGGCACGATCTCATACTTTTTTTTTTTTTTTTAAGATTTTATTTGTTTATTTGACAGACAGAGATCACAAGTAGTCAGAGAGACAGGCAGAGAGAGAGGGGGAAGCAGGCCCAATGCAGAGCAAAGAGCCCGATGTGGGGCTTGATCCCAGGACCCTGGGACCATGACCTGAGCCGAAGGCAGAGGCTTTAACCCACTGAGCCACCCAGGCGCCCACGATCTCATACTTTTTAATGGCTGAGTTATATTCCAGTGTGTGTGTCTGTGTGTATAAACATATATATACACACACATACCACGTCTTTATCTATTCATTTATTGATAGATACTTCGGCTGATTCCATATCTTGGCTATTGTTAATAATGCTGCAGTAAACATAAGGATGCATATATCTCTTCAAATTAGTGTTTTCAGTGTTGTTGTTGTTGTTATTTTTAATGGGCAGGGAGTAAATACCCAGTGGCAGAATTATTGGGTCATAGGATATTTCTATTTTTAATTTTTTGAGGAACCTCCATACTGTTTTCCACAGTGGTACAGTTTGCGTTCCCACCAAAAGTGTATGAGAATTCCTTTTTCTCCACATCCTTGCCAACACTTGTTATTTTTTATCTTTTTGATTCTAGCCAACCTGATAGATGTAAGATAATATCTCATTGTGGTTTTGATTTGCATTTCCCTGGAGATTAGTGATATTGAGAATCTTTTCATGTGTCTTGTTAGCCATCTGTGTGTCTTCTTTGGAAAACTGTCTATTCAGATCCTCTGCCCATTTTTAAATTGGATTATTTGGGGTTTTTTGGTATTGAGTTCTTCTTGAGTCATTATTGGTAGTAGGTGTGTTCCTGGAAATTTTTCTTTTTCATATAAGTTATCTTAATTTGTTGGCACACAGTTATTTGTATTCTTTTATTTTATTTTAACCCTTTTTATTTCTGTGATATTGATAGTAATGTCCCCACTTCCATTTTTTATTTTAGTTACTTGTGTCTTCTCTCTTTTTCTTACTCAGTTAATTTTGCTGATCTTTTCAAAGAGCTGACTTTTAGTTTTGTGATTCTTTCTATTTTCTGTTGTTTCATTAATCTCTGCTCTACTCTTTATTATTTCCTCCCTCTGCTACCTTTGGTTTGCTCTTTTTTCTTGCCTCTTAAGGAATAAAGCCATGATCTGTTGACAGAGGAAGAGAAAAACCAAGCCTGGTTTATACATAGTCCTGCATGATATGCAGGCACCACCCTAAAGTGCAGAGTTGCAGTAGACTCTGCACATCCCTGGTGAAAGGAAATCTTCCCATTGGGCAGAACTTTGAGTAGTAGTCCTGGTTATTCACTTTGTTTGGAAGGAGAAATGGCTATATATATATAATATATATATTATATATATATAATTCTAATCTGATTCATGCGTCGTGGCCAATGATTGGCTGGATGGTCAGGGGCTTGGAAGAAACATGAATGGAAAACTGGCAACAATGAAATTTTGGGAAGAGGTATGTGAATAAATCTCTCTGAATGAGCAAAAAATATGAAGATACCTGTGTTCCATTTGAATCCTCACAAAAGGTTAACTTTATCAGAGAAGGGTTTTAATAATTAAATGTATAGTGTAACTTCTTCTGTGGGTACCAGTCAGCCTCTTTCTTCAGGGGGTGCCATAAGTCCACTGCCTAATGGATTTATGAGCAAAGTGGTGCCATCTATGGTGGCAAGGATGGAGGTTATAGGCTCAACAACATGGACTTCCACTCATCAAGGCCAACCTAGCTTTGGCCACCTGCCCGCCCCCCCCACCCCCCGCCCGCCCTGGTGCCCAATCTGCTAGTAGCAGAGACTAGTACTGAGCCCCTGATAAGGCAACATCCCCAAAGGTGATAAGCAAGCTATCTGGTGGCGGGTGGATTTCACTGGACTCTTTCCATCATAGAAGAAGCAACATTTTGTTCTTAATGGAATAGACACTTTGAATATGCATTTGCTTTCCTTGTAAGCAATGCTTTTCACAAAACTACCATTGGTGAACTTACAGAATGGCTTATCTATCATTATGCTCTTTCTCACAGCCTTGCTTGGATCCAGGAACTTACTTAACAGCAAAAGAAGTGTGGCAGTGAACTTATACTTATGGAATTCTGTGGTCTTAACCATGTTTCCACCATCCTGAAGCAGCTGTCTTTGTAAGATAGTGGAATGGCCTTTTGAAGACTCAGTTACAGGGCAAACTAGGTGGCAAAACCTTTCAGGTTTAGGACAAGATTCTCTAGAAAGCTGTGTATGCTCTGAGTCAGCATCCAGTGTATGGTAATATTTCTTCCCTAACCAGAATTCACGGGTCTAGGAATCAAGGGTTGGAAATGGGAGTGGCATCCCTTACTTTTAACCCTTGTTACTCACTAGGATAATCTTCGCTTCCTGTTCTCATGACCTTATGCTCTGTTGGCCTAGAGGTCTTAGTTCCAAAGGGAGAACTACTTCAACCAGGAGATACAACAAGGATTCAGTTGGACTGGAAGGTTAAGATTGCTGCTCAGTCACTTTGGGCTTCTCATGCCAAAGAATAAACAGATGAAAAGATAGTTACTGTGGTGGTTGCAATGATTGATTCTGATTACCTGATTACCGAGGAGAAATCGGGAGTACTACTTCTTAATGGAGTTAAGGAAAACCATGTCTGGAATACAGGAGATCCCTCAGGGTGTCTCTGGTATTACCACACCCTATGAGTAAGGTCAATGGAAAAATGCAACAGTCTCATCCATTCAGGAATTGAAGGTTTAGGTCACCTCACCATGTAAAGAATCATGAAACAAATGAACAAACAAAACCAATGAAGGCAAAGGGAATACAGAATGGGTAGTTGAAAAATTAGCTATAAATATGAGCTGTAACCATGTGACCAGTGACAGAAATAACTATTTGTCATGAGTATTCCATATTCCTCCTTATTTTATCATGAATATGTTTGCCAATGTCTATAGCAAGTATATTTGTTTTCTTCCCTCTCTGATTCCCTTATTATATAACATAAGATATACTTACTTTATATCATAGTATTTAAGTATTTTTTACTATCCATCGTTGTATTTGAGTTACAGATTTCAGAGAGAAGAGTGTCACTCAAGGACTTTTCCTCTTAATGTGGAAGGTGTTAGTGTGTTTGTTTCTTTCTCTCTCTCTCTCTTTTTTTTTTTTTTTTTGTATGTAGGATAGTTGTATCATGTTAGGAGGAATTAAGACCTTGTTATTGTCTTTATTTGGATATTAAATCTGATTTAAGGAGATATGTATAGATGTTAGGTTGACAAGGAGTGGACTTGTGATGGTTAATTTTATTCAAATAAATGCTCAGATATTTGGTTAAACACTATTTCTGGGTATGGCTATGAGGGTGTTTCTGGATAAAATTAGCATTTGAATTGGTAGATGAGTAAAGCATATTGCCTTCCCGAATGTGGGTGGGCTTCATTTAATCCACTGAAGGCTTGAATAGAATTAAAAGCTGAATAAGAAGAAATTATTTCTCTCTGCTTGTTTTTGAATTGGGATTATCAGTCTTCTCCTGCCCTCAGACTTGGACTCGGACTGGAACTTAAAATATTGGCTTTTCTGTTTCTTAGGCTCTCAGACTCAGACTGAAACCAGACCATTGACTTTCTTGGGTCTCCAGTTTGCAAGCTATAAATCTTCGCCTCCATTATTGTGAAAGTTAGTTCTTTATAGTGAGTCTCTTAATATGTAGAGAGAAACAAAACAATATATAGACATTTATATATAAGTCTAGCTCTAAAACTAGGTATAGATCTAGATTCACATATCTCATAATGGTTCTATTTCTCTAGAAAACCTAGACTAACACCCTTACTGCAACATGGATAAAACTTGAAAATACTATGCTAAGAGCAAGAAGGTATTTACAAAGGCCACATATTATGATTCCATTTATATGAAATGTCTAGAATAGGCAGATCCATAAATAGGAAGTAGATTAGTTGTTGCCTAGGACTTGGGAAGTTGAGGGTGAATGGGTAATGATTGATAATGGATATGGTGTTTCTTTGTCAGTGATGAAAATGTCTAAAATTGATTGTGGTGATTATTGCACAATTGTGTGCATATAGTAAATACCATTGAATTGTACACTTTAAATGTGTGTATTATATGACATGTGAATTATATCTCAATGATTGTTATATTAAAAAAATCACTTGGCTATTTATTCATGGATGTATATCTTGATTGTCTATTTATTCCATTACTCTGCATTTCTGTCTTTATGCCAGTACCACATTGTCTTGATTACTGTAACCCTATAGTAAATATAATCAAGGAATGCAAATTATCCATTACTTTTCTTCTTTTTCAAACTTCTTTGGCTATTCTACATTCTTTGCATTTTCTTATAAATTTTACAGTAGGCTTATCAAATTCCATAAAAGGAGCTACTGGAATTTTGATTGGGATTGCACTGAGTCTATATATCTTGAAGTAATTATTTATTTATTTACATGTTTTTGCATTCTCTCATCAGTTATATTTTGTTATCTGTAAGATTAAGTATTTCATTGTTTTATTACTGTTGTAATTGCTGTTTTATCACCCTTGTTTATGAAAATTATATTCACCAGATATAGAATTCTAAGTTGGCTTTTCTTTTTTTTTAACTTTCAGCATTTTTTTTAAAGATTTTATTTGTTTATTTTTTTTTATTTATTTTTTTAGAGAGAGAGAGCATGAGCTCAGGCAGACAGAGTGGTAGGTAGAGACAGAGGGAGAAGCAGGCTCCTTGCCGAGCAAGGAGCCCGATGTGGGACTCGATCCCAGGACACTGGGATCTTGACCTGAGCCGAAGGCAGCTGCCTAACCAACTGAGCCACCCAGGCGTCCCTATTTGTTTATTTGATAGAGAATTCACAAGCAGGCAGAGGCAGGCAGAGAGAGAGAGGGAAGCAGGCTCCCTGCTGAGCAGAGAGCCCCATGCGGGACTCAATCCCAGGACCCTAGAATTATGACCTGAGCCGAAGGCAGAGTCTTAACCAATGAGCCACCCAGGCTCATTTCATTTTAAAGATGTTTTAGCATTTTAAAGATGTTTCCTCACAGTCTTCTGGCATGCTTAGTTTTTTTGTTTTTTTGTTTTTAAGATTTTGTTTATTTATTTATTTAACAGAGAGGGAGATAGAGAAGCAGGGAGAGGGAGAGGCAGGCTCCCTGCTGAGCAGAGAGCCCCATGTGTGGCTTGATCCCAGGACCCTGGGATCATGACCTGAGTGGAAAGCAGACACTCAAATGACTGAGCCAACCAGGCAGTCTTGGCATCCTTAGTTTTTGATGAAGAAATATGTGATAGGTAATTCTTGTCTGTGTTCCTCTGCATGTAATGTGTTTCTACTCTAGATTGTTTTAAAAAGATTTTTCTCCTTATCATTGGTTTTGAGCAGTTTGATTATGAAGTATCGTTGTATGGTCAAATTGGTTCATCAAATTTTTTGGATTTGTGTGTTTAGAGTTTTCATCAAATTTGGGAAAAAATTTGGCCATTATTCCTTCAAATATTTTTTTTCTCTCTTCTTTTTGCCACCCTTTCACTTGCCTGGGGTTCCAGTACCACATGTGTAATTCTGTTTCTCTTTTTTCTCTGATTTTGATTGTTATGGGGGGGGATGACTTCAAGTTTGCTTTTTTCATCTTCAGTGTTTAATGAGCTGTTGATTAAGCTAGCTATTTTAAATATTTTAATATTTAAATTTAATATTTAAATTTAAATATTTAGTATTTTAAATATTTTAAATAGATTTAAATATTTTAATTTAATTACTTCAATCAGTATTACATTTTTAATTGATTTCAATTAATTTTTAATGAAAATCAAATTTAAATATTTAAATAGTTTTAGAATATTTAAGTATTTTAAAAAGACTTAGTGTTTTTAAAAAAAGATTTTATTTATTTATTTGACAGACAGAGATCACAATTAGGCAAGAGAGGCAGGCAGGCAGAGGCGGGGTGGGAAGCAGGCTCCCTGCTGAGCAGAGAGCCTGATGCAGGGCTCCATCCCGGGACCCTGGGATCAGGACCGGAGCCCACGGCAGAAGCTTTAACCCAATGAGCCACCCAGGCACCCCTAGACTTAGTTTTCTTCAGAATAATTTTAGATATACAGAAAATTTATGAGAATAGTACAGAAAGTTCCTATATACCCCAAACCCAGTTTCCCCTGTTACTAGCATTTTATATTTACGTGGTACATTTGTTATAGTAATTAACCAATACTGATACATTCTTATTAACTAAGGTCCATACTTTACTTGGATTTTTTCTCTTCTTACCTAGTGTCTTTTTTTCTGTTCCAGAATACCATCTGAGATACCACATTACATTTATTTGTCATGTATCCTTAGCTGCCTCTTGGCTGTGACAATTTCTCAGATTTTGCTTGTTTTTGATGATCTTGATGGCTTTAAGGACTGTTAGTTAGTTATTTTGTATGAGTCCCCTCTAATGGAATTTTTTCTGATGTTGTTCTCCTGATTACACTGGGGTTACAGGTTTTGGGGAGGAAGCCCACAGAAAAAAAGTGTTGTTTTTATCACATCACATCAAGAATACATTCTATAACATGATTTATCAATGTTGTTGTTGAACCTTGATCGCCTTACAGAGATGGTATTTGTCAGGTTTCTTCACTGTGAAGTTGGTCTTTTTTATTCCTTTTCCATACTGTATTTTCTAAGAATGATGTCACTGTGTGCAGCCCACACTCAAGCATTGAGGAATTATGCTCCCTCTCCTTGAGGGTAGAGTATCTATATAAATTATTTGGGATTTTTTTGTGCATGTGGAAGATTTGTCTGTTCCCCCCACCCCATTTATTTATTTATTAAATGGGCTCATGGATATTCATTTTATAATAAGTACTGTTAATGAATTTTGTTGCTCAGATTATTCCTGCTTTAGCCATTAGGAATTCCTTCAGTTGGCTTCTGTATCCCTTTCATGTATTCCCATCAGTGTTGGTGTTTTTCTTCCCGCTTCCTTACTTTCTGGCAATACGGGATGTTCAGGCTCATTTTGTGTAGCTCCTGTTCCCCTCATAGAATCAGCCATTTCTGTGAGGAGCTCTAGTTCCTTTTATTGAAGAATGCAACAAGAAATATGGTTGAAAATATTTTAAATTTAGATGCATTTTCATCTCTAGGGGTACCCTTTGGGTTCTTTTTATGTTTCATATATATTTTTTTCGGATCATGATGATTTTTTTCTATACTCTTGAACAAATAGAATGTCTTTGTAACAGGTGTCTTATCTCATGTATTATAAGGTCTCTCTACTCTGGCTTGGGGAATACCTACCCTTCTCTACCGTGTGTGGACTCTGGGAATTGTTGGTCTCTTCCATCCCAATATTTCTTTCCCATGTCTCTGGAAGTTCTGTCTCATAAGTGTGCAGATTAGTAATCAGTCAAAGCCCTGAGGGACCCTTCTGCAGAACTCCAGGGCTCTTTTTGTCCACCTCTCTTCTCCCTTATTGGCCACCTTGACTTCTGTTCTCTCTTCTCTCCATCAGTGAGATCATGGGCTCTTTTTGGGTTCCTCCTACCTGATGCAGTTTGGAAACTGCTTTCAAGCAGCAAATTGGGACATTTCTGAACTCACTGTGCTTATTCCCAACCTCTCAAGGATTACAGTACTATGATGCCAGTTGTCCAGTGTTTGAAAGCCTGCCTTCATGTGTTTTATCTAATTTTCTTTTTTTTCTTTCTTTTGTGAAAGACTAAATCTAGCCCTCGTTACTCTATATTCACTCCGAGAGAAAGTCAATAAACTATTTTAAATATAAATACAAATTATGAGCACTTTCCATCCCGTTAAAATATTCTTGTGAAATACGATTTTAAATATTGCATATATTTCCATCAGACACCTGGTTCAGCTGTTTTCTCATATGGTCTGTGGCCTATGAACTTTGGTTATGGTGTTTTTCATAAGCAAAAATTTATATGGTAGACAAATATGACAGTTTTTACTGAATGGTTTCAGATTTTGCATTTGTGATTAGAAAAGCAAGGTAAATATTTGCCTGTTCCTTTTATTCTGGTTAGTTTGTAATTTGATTTTTTACATTAAATTCATTAATCCATCTGGGATTTATTTTAAATATGATGTGAGATAATGATCTATATTTATTTTCTCCAAAGTAATAAAAATGTGAGACTATAGAGAGAAGCATTAAGCAGATAAAAACCACACCCAATTCCTATTTCTCTCTCCTCCCCTTCTGGGACTCTAGTAACATGTGCTTTAGATAATTTTTCCTTATTCCTCATGTCTTTTTTTTTTTTTTAACATTTATTTATTTACTTTTGACGGATTGAGAGTATGTGCAGGGAGGGGGAGGGACAGCGGGAGAGGGGGAGAGAAACTCCAGGAGACTCTGTGCTAAGCATGGAGCACAATGTGGGGCTCAATTTCATGACCCTGAGATCACAACCCAAGCTGAACTAAGAGTCAGATGTCAACCAACTGAACTACCCTGTCAACTGAACTACCCAGGTGCCTCCCCATGTCTCTTTATATATATATATATATATAGAGAGAGAGAGAGAGAGAGAGAGAGAATTTTATTCATATATGAATAAAATTTTTTCTCTCTGTTCTTTGACCTAGGCTTTTTTTTTTTTTTGCTGATCTATTTTCCATTTTACTAATCTTTAATTTTTTATTTTTTAAAAGATTTTATTTATTTATTTGACAGATAGAGATCACAAGTAGGCAGAGAGGCAGGCAGAGAGAGAGAGAGATGAGGAAGCAGACTCATGGCTAAGCAGAGAGCCCGATGCGGGGCTAGATCCCAGGACCCTGGGATCATGACCTGAGCCGAAGGCAGAGGCTTTAACCCACTGAGCCACCCAGGCGCCCCCATTTTACTAATCTTTTAAAAAGATTATTTATTTGGGATGCCTGGGTGGCTCAGTGGGTTAAGCGGCTGCCTTCCGTTCAGGTCATGATCCCAGCGTCCTGGGATCGAGTCCCACATCGGGCTCCTTGCTCCGCAGGGAGCCTGCTTCTCCCTCTGCCTCTGCCTGCCTCTGTGTCTGCCTGTGCTCGCTCGCTCTCTCTCTCTCTAACAAATAAATAAATAAAATCTTTTTTAAAAGAAGGATTATTTATTTATTTATTTTACAGAGAGAGACATAGCAAGAGAGGGAATACAGCAGAGGGAGTGGGAGAGGGAGAAGCAGGCTTCCTGCGGAGCAGGGAGCCGGATGCGGGACTCAATCCCAGGACTCTAGGATCATGACTTGAGCCAAAGGCAGATACTTAATGACTGAACCACCCAGGAGCCCCCATTTTACTAATTCATTTAAAAGATTTAATTTATTTATGTTAGAGAAAGATTGAGAGCATAAGCAAGGGAGGGGCATAGGAAGAGAAAAAATCTTAAGGAGGCTCTGTGGTGAAGGCAAAGCCTGATACGGGCCCAGTTCCACAATCCTGAGAATGATCTGAGTTGAAATCAAGAATAGGACGCCTAACTGACTGAGCCACCCAGGCACCCCACTATTTTACTAATCTTTAATTCTTCTCTATCTCGTCAACTCTAGATCCATCTATTAAATTGTATTTTTATTGTTGCCTTTTCCCCCTCTACAATTACAGGAAAATTTGATTCATTTTTCTTGTATTTCAGTTCTCCAGTGAATTCTTTATCTTACTATTTTTTTGAACATTATTAATCATAGTTATTATAAATTAGAAATCCTCACAACCCAGAAATCTGGATCATCAAAATGCCTGTAAAACATATATATATATATACTATATATAATATATATATCTTGTATATATATTATATATAGTATATGTATACTTTTTTTCTCTCCTTAACAAATGCTCATTTGTTTTTTTTTTTAAATTGGCATTCTTGGTAATTTGGGATTAAATGCTGGACATTTTACATTAAAGAGTATACAGACTCTAGATCAATTTCCCCAAGTAGATTTGATTTTCTAATAGCAGAAAAATTGATCTAGGAAGATCACCTTTATCCAGTTAAGTACTGAGACTATTCAAGACTGTTTCAGGTTTTGTGAAGACAGTTTCTTATCGCCTTCACTTATAGGGCATAGCCCTCCAGGGTTTGAATGCAGTGCTTCCAGGGTTCCTCCACCCTTGGCGGCTCCTGAGCTCTTTATTTTGATCTCCTAAATCCTACATGATCTGGCTCTGCTTACCCCTCTGTCATGTCTTACACCGTTCTCCCTCTCTGCTCCTTTAGCTCTCACCTAACCATTCTTTCTTTGTTGTTGCTTAAGCCTGCAAGCTTGTGTGCCTTAGATTTGTTGTAAAAACTCTCTGTTCTGCCCAGCATGCCTTTCCTCAAGCTTGCCTGCTTCCCACTCACTCAGGTCCCAGGTTAAATGTCACATCTGCAGAGCACTCCCACCCCTCAGCATTTTCTCTTTCATCAAACTTTTTACTTTGTTCAGGGCATTTAAAATCATGTGATTTTTTTCCTGGTTGTTATTTTTGTGCTTTTCTGTATCTTCACTGAAGTAGAAGGTAAACTCCACAAAAACAGGGACACTGTCTTTATTGTTTTCTTGCTTTATTCCCAGCATCTAAAACTGTCCTATCCAATACAGTAGCTACTTGTCACATATGGCTTTTGAGCCCTTGAAATATGGCTAGTCCAAATTTGAGATAGAAGGATAAAGTCCGTACCAGGTTTTGGAGACCTAGTATAGACAAAAATAATGTAAAATATGTGAATTGTTTTTATTTTGATATTGTTGAAATTATAAAATTTGGAATATATTAGGTTAAATAAAATGTATTATTGAAATTAATTTTACATTTCTTTTTTCCACTGTTTTTGCCACTACTTTCTACTATTTATCCACATGAATGCAAATTTTAAAATATGTGTATGGCACACATTTGTGATTGGCATTCATTTCTATTGGACACAACTGACCTGTGATAATCACTGGCCTGGGAAGAGTCATCCTTTTTATTTAATCTTTTCCCTATCTTCTTTCTTCCTTTCTCCCTTCCTCCCTCCCACTCTTTCTCTCTTTTTCTTTCAAGATTTATTTATTGAGAGAGAGATCAGGGGAAGGGCAAAAAGAGAGAGAGAATTTCAAGGAGATTCCCCACTGAGCAAGGAGCACCCCCAATGAGGGATTAAGTGAAGAAATTCTACAAAAGTGCTTGAAACTTTGGTATCTATTTTGGATGGCTAGAGGTTGTTTGATCTTTTATTTTACTAAAACTTTGGGCTTTTGTGTTTTAGATAGTATAGGCTAAGACCCCTAAAGTATTTCTTGGTCAGGAAGGTATAACTTTTTTTTAAGAACAAGAGGAGTGATAAAAATGGAGGGAGAATTCTTAAATAAGATACAACATAGCAATTATTTTATTCCTCACAAGACCATTCCTTTTAGGTTACGAACCTGTTTTTGTATTTTCTTTAGCTGAACATTTCTTCATTGGGTTTGATAAACTATTGTGAACTTACAGATTAAACCAAGCAACTTTAATTCTGGAAACATGATTCATTGAGTAGACATACACCGAAACAGTTACACTTGCAGACATCCACATGAATGGACAGCTACATATACATGAAAATTAAGGTATGTTTTTAGAAGGCAGCTTAAACACCTAACCGTTTAGGGAAAGGCAGTGGAACATATGAGCTGTGATTTTATTTTTTAAAGATTTTTCAGGAAATGGAAAATAATGGCAAATCACACCCATCAAGTTCCAGTAACTCAAAACACTTATTCTCAGTCTAAAAGAGACTAAAACAAGACCTTTTATTCTTGGAATGACATTTAGTTGCTCTGGTCTTGTAAGAACAGCTAAACTTTTCCTTATATTCTCTTTAATGAGAAAGTGGTATCTGGGTTTAGACTAATTGGGTTTTGAATGGCTATTTGGTCATATGCTGCATGGCAGTAAAATGACTTTTTATTCCTGGGGTAAGAATGAAATAATCACAAATCTTAAAATTCATTTGCTGGTACATAGATAATTACTACAGTTGCCACTAAATATTTCAAAGCTATAAATATTGTCCAGAGTATTTATTTATGGGAAATTCATGTAAGTAAAAATGGGGTTTGGAGATGAAGAAAACATTTTCCCGCTATTTTAAGGTCCTAGTTTGTTTCACAAAATGAAATTAGGAAGACAAAAAAATCAACAATGTCTATTTAAAAACATTGTAGAATTTTAATCTTTTAAAAGAGGCCTAAATTTTGAGAAAGGCAGGAGTTGGGCCAGTTCTGACTTCAATTGGGAATATACAGCTCAATTAGAAAAAGTCTCAAAGGAAGGTGTGAAGTAACTGGAAGTTTGTAATAACAAATCAAGTCAAGGGGACTATGCAAAAATTCAGTCTTTAGCAAGACCACAAATTATCAAGGTATCAAAATATCTGTTCAGGGCTTGAAAACTCTAAGATGAAAATAACTTGAAGGCAAAGCTTGTAGGAAGAAAATAGTTTGAAGCTTGAAAACTAATTGCCTCAAATCATGTGTTAGAAGGCTGGCTGACCAAATGCATTCACTGGCCAACAGCTCTCCTTTCCTAATGAGAAACAAAACCTTGTCTTCTTAAGATTACTTCTGTATAAACTGTGTACATTAGACATGGATACCCATTGCTATTTTTATGTTAAATAGGTAGATTTTTGTGTTTCTGAGCAAAGAAAAGAAACCTTAAGATCAGCCTGCTTAGTTTTAAGATTCTGAGAACTTTTAGAATTTACAGAGATGATTGAAGGGATTTTTTTCATTTCATTTCATTTCATTTCATTTATTTATTTATTTACTTTGGTCATTGTTCTGAATTTAGCATGAGTAATCACTCTCATTTCTGTGGTGTATGATGTCTTGCCGTACGGGTAGGGGATATTCTTCCTTCTTCATATTCTCTATCTAAAAAATCTGTGAACCTTCATTTATGATTTATCCTCCACAGATTTTCTGAAGGGTTATCACAAGGGAAGTCTCTTGTGGAAAACTTTCTTCTCAGCTCCCTAGTACACTATCTGTGAGAATGCGCTCAGCTGCCAATAACAGCATATCTCACTATGAGTGCCTTCGTTCTTCCCATTTAACAAGAAGCTCGGGCTGATCCACTGATTCAACAAATCACTAAACACCCACACATGGTCTTTTTCCGCTGTAAATTCTAAAAATTCTCAGAATCTTCATTTCGCCTCTTGGTTGTAACATCACTTCTGAAGATATAGGCGAAGGGAGAGAGGGCAAGTTGTTCAACTCCGTTTATTAGTTCATCATGAGCTTTTCTGTAAGTCCCCTTCCAATAGCCCCCTTATGTTTCTTTGAGCATGCTTGGTCACATGGCCACCCCAGCTGCATGGGAAGTAGTAAATTAGGACTAACATTAAAGAGCTGGCTTTGGCCAAAATGCCTGGCTTTGGGTACTTGCCACCCAGACCAAAATCAGGATGTGTTAGCAAGAAAGAAGGAGACAGTGAATAGTTGGCAGGAAATGTCCCCATACATGACACTTGAAATAAGTTTTGAGCCACTGTGGAGTATTTCTGAAAATGGTATGTGTGTTATGTGATGTTAATCCTACTACCTTGATAAAGTGATATCTTAGGACTAAGTCATTGAAGCATTGAGATGGATAAAGAAGAAAAATCTGCCCAGTAGGATTTTAACTCTCAGGACTTTTATTGTATATAATTCCTTTAATATGTAGACATTTTGTAAAAACTATCAGGCTTTATATAAACTATGGCCTTTCACAAGAGAAATACATTGAGAAAGGACTTGTCTTATCATCTATTTCATCTTTTCATAATCTCCTTATTTCAAGGAAACCATCTTGATGTTTCTCTGTTTATAAATAGTGATAAAGTGACATTGTTTCTTTTTTTTCTTTCCAAATCATTGAAAACCAAATAGGACTATACTTGGGGTGTCTGTACATAGAACCAGTCTTCCACAAATGTCACTAAGAAAACTGATCTCAGCATCTCAGGGAATGCTTCCGTTTTCATAATCACTGCTCTTTCCTCACATTCTAATGATTAATTTTTCTCTGTGTTCTTGGTATTCACTGAATTTTTACTAATAAGTCCCCAAATTCCAACTGATGATATAGCAGATATATAAGTCACTAAAAATGTGTTCTGTCTCACCCCACCATAAAGCAGTGTCTCTCCTGCTAAATGGGCCATAGAGGATACATAGTCCAGAGATTATTGAAATAATATAGTCATAACCTACTATGTACTTAGTACTAGATCATGAGGCACAAAGTTAAATACATATTACAGTACCATGGAGAAGAGGCATGGATAGATTCATGAATGAGGCAAGATGGCAGCACTCTGGATATGGTTATTCACTCTGGTTAGTCTGGTAAGAAAATGTTTCAGAGAGAGGACAAACTTGAATTGATTTTGAAAGATAAATAAAAGTGTGTTAGATAGACACAGAGTTGAGAAGGGAATTTGCAGGTGGAGGGAAGTATGAACATGAAGATGTATTACATTGTAAAATTGGAGAATGTTAAGTACTGTGCAGTGGCTGAAACTCAGGCTACACAATAATGGTCATTATATTAATGCATTCTGACTTTATCCTGTAGGGTTTTCTCTAGAGTCTCAATATGATCATATTGTGTAAAAAACAAGAATGTTGTGGAGAGCAAGGGATAGAAGAACCATGAGCGCCAGATATTTCAGTCATCTAAGAATGACACATTAGGCTCAAGCTCTGAGCTAAGGCAATAACCTGCTGATGGAGAAGAAGCATGGTATAAGAAAAGAAATAGGAAATCAAAATTGACAGTTCCGAGGCTGATGGAGTGGGGGATATGGAGGAATTCTTTCTTTTTTCTGGTTTCAGTGCCTAGAATCTTCTGATATTTTGCTGCCTGAATAATCATCTTATTTCCATGCTGTATTAGTGTGTGTGGGGGGG
>RCUC01138236.1:0-18466 GCA_003697995.1 Taxidea taxus jeffersonii | reverse complement strand
TATGTCTACTTGTCTTTGTCCCTGGTAATAGCCCTTGGTCTGAAGTCTACTTTGTCTGATATTACTATAGCCATTCCAGCTTTCTCTTGATTGTTGTTTCCACTGCACACCTTTTTTGGGTAATCCCTTTAACTTTTACCATATCTATGTCCTTATATGTAAAGCAGACTCTATTTTAGATAGCATATACTTGATTCTTATTTTTTATCCATTTTAATCTCTTAATC
The DNA here is from genome assembly GCA_003697995.1 of Taxidea taxus jeffersonii. NCBI lineage: Eukaryota > Metazoa > Chordata > Mammalia > Carnivora > Mustelidae > Taxidea > Taxidea taxus. Next base: position 18,239 of record RCUC01138236.1, on the reverse strand, counting down.
AATGTATTTAGGCCATTAGCATTTAATGTAAATTTTTATATGCTTGGATTTAAGTCTACCACTTTACCCTGATTTTCCTCCCTTTTAAAAAATTCAATTAGCCAACTTATAGTACATCATTAGTTTCAGATGCAGAGTTCAATAATTCATCAGCTGCATAGAACACCCAGTGTTCATCACATCATGTATCCTCCTTAAATGCCCATCACCCAATTACCCTATTCCCCACCCCCATCCACCTTCCCTCCAGCAAGTTTCTTTCCTATAGTTAAGAGTCTCTCATGGTTTGTCTCCCTCTCTGATTACTTCACATTCAGTTTTCCCTCCCTTCCCCTATGACTGTCTGTGCTGTTTCTTATATTCCACATATGAGTGAAACCATATCATAATTGTCTCTGATTGACTTATTTTGTTCAACATAATCCCCTCCAGTTCCATCCACATTGATGTAAATGATATGTATCCATCCTTTCTGATGACTAAGTAATATTCCATTGTGTGTCTGTGTACACACACACACACACACACAATGGAATATTACATTCTTTGTCCATTCATCTGTCTATGGACATCTTGGTTCTTTCAATAATTTGGCTATTGTGGACACTGCTGCTATAAACATTTCCTCCATGATTTTCTTCCTCAATTATACATTTCTTGCCTTCTTTGGGGTTTTTGAAAAAAAATTTTAGGATTCCATTCATTTTAATTTATCTGTTAACCTATGGCTATAGCTCTTGGGATTTTTCCTCCAGGGTTCCAATATATATACCTAGTCTTTCACAGTGTACTTAGTGTTACTGTTTTATCACCTCCACTAAAATGCCGAAGACTTACCATCAAATAGTTCAGTTTACTCTCTCCCACGTCATGTAGTAGTTGTATCTATTACTCTATATAAAATACTCTAACCAAGTTATAATTTTCACTTTAAACAGTCATGTATATATTTTTTTTAAAGATTTTTTATTTATTATTTATTTCACAGAGATCACAAGTAGGCAGAGAGGCAGGCAGAGAGAGAGGAAGGGAAGCAGGCTCCCTGCCATGCAGAGAGCCCGATGTGGGGCTCGATCCCAGGACCCTGGGATCATGACCTGAGCCGAAGGCAGAGGCTTTAACCCACTGAGCTACCCAGGCGCCCCTCATGTATATTTTTAAGAGGAGAAAAATAATTTTTTATATTTATCAAAAAATTTAGTATTTCTGTTGCTCTTTCTTCAATTCTTAAGCTCTTAGTTTTCATTTGGTATCATTTCTATTCAGCCTAAAGAACCTCTTTTAGTACTCCATTTTAGCACAGATGTGACATTTCCCCCCTTCATTCCAAGAGGAAATTTTCACTGGATATATAATTTTGAGTTGGCAATTCCTTTCTTTAAGCACCTTAAATATGTTGTTCTGTCTTCTGACATGCATGGTTTCTCCTGAGAAATCTGCAGATATTTGAATCATTGTTCTGCCACATATAATGTGCTACTTTCTCTAGCTTTAGTCAAAAAATTTTACCTATAATTTTTAGAACTTTATGATATATCCAGAAGTAATTCTGATTTTCTTGTATTTGATATTCACCAAGTTTCTTGAATCTAAATTTATATATCTCACCAAATTTGAGGGGTTTTCAGTTAGCACTTCCACACAAATATTCCTCTCTTCCTCTTCTGAGACTCCAATCACATGAATATTAGACTTTTGATATTGCCCCATAAGGCTCTAAGGTTCTGCTCATATTTTCAATATTTTTCCTCTCTGCTACTCAGGCTGAAATATTTATATTGCTTTATCTTCAAGTTCATTGATTCTTTCCTTTTTCATCTCCAGTCTACTATAAAATCTTATAAAGTTTGAAATCTGATGAAGTATTTTCTCAAACTATAATAGAAACAAACTAGAGACAAATAAAAAAAGATACCTGGAAATCTCCAAACACCATACTTCTAAGCAACCAAAAGGCCAAAGTCATAAAAGAAAGAGAGCATACTTTAAACAGAATCAAAATGAAGAAACAACGTATCAAAATGTGTGAGACACAGGTAAAGCAGATATTGTAGAGAAATGTATTCACATATTAGTAAAGAGGAGTCTAAAATCAATTTAAGCTAACAACTAGGAAAGGGCAAATAAATTACACTTAAAGTAAACAGAAAAAAAGGAAATAGTAAAAAGTAGACAGAAGTCAATAAATCCAATAAACATAAGGCATAAATCAATGTAAATGAAAACATAAGAACCTAGAGAAAATTAGAGGTTTAGCAAATCTAGCCAGTATACAGGCCCCCGCCTGTTTTTGTTTAGGCTGTGAGCTAACAATGGGACTAACACTGATTTTTTTAAAAGACTACTCTTTTATGGTATGTGAAAATGATCAAATGATATTATTCCACAAATTCTATAAGGTATTATTGGAATATAGGCATGCTCATTTGTTTAAGTAATGTTTCTGGTTGCTTTCATACTATAGCTGCATAGTTGTATAGTTGTTAATACAGACTGCTATATGCAGAAGAGGTTATATACAAACCTATCAGCAACCATATATCAAAAACCACTACTAAACATGCAAAAAATAAAGAGAAAGAAATCCAAATACATCACTAAGGAAAATCAGCAAACCACAAAAGAGAGGAAGACAATAAAGGATCAGAGAAAATCTCCAGAAACAACCACAAAGCAAGTAACAAAATGTTAATAAACACATATCTATCAATAATTACTTTGAATGTAAATGGACTAAAGCATCAATCAAAAAACTTACGGTGTCAGAATGGATTAAAAAAAAAAGACCTATCTATATGCTGCTTACAAGAGACTCATATTCAACCTAATAACACCTGTAGATTGGCAGTGAGGCATGGAGAAATATTTACTAAGCAAATGGATGTCAAAAGAAAACTGGAGTAGAAATACTTGTATCAGAGAAACTAGTCTTTAAAAACAAAGACTGAAAAAAAAACCCACAAAAACAAAACAAAACAAACAAATAAACAAACAAAAGACTGTAACAAGAGATGAAGAAGAAGAACATTATATAATAAAGGGGACAATCCAACAAGAAGATATAACAATTGTAAATATTTATGCCCCCAATATGGGAGCACTCAAATATATAGAACAATTAATAACAAACATAAAAAACTGTATGATAATAATACAATAATAGTAGGGGACTTTAACACCCCACATATCAATGGGCAGATCATCTATGCAGAAAATCAACAAGGAAACAATGGCTTGAATGCCACAATGGACCAGGTGAACTTAACTGATATATTCAGAACATTCCAACCTAAAACAGCAGAATACATATTCTTTACAAGTGCACATGGAATATTCTCCAGAACAGATCGCGTATTAGGTCACAAATCAGCCCTCAACAAATACAAAAAGATTGAGATTAAACCTGCACATTTTCTGACCACAACGCTATGAAACTTGGTCAACCACAAGAAAAAAATTGGGAAGACCACAAATACATGGAGGTTAAATAACATGCTACTAAACCATGAACGGGTCAACCAGTTAATAGAGAAGAAGTTAAGAAATACCTGGAGATAAATAAAAGTGAAAACATGATGGCCCAAAACCTTTAGGACACATCAAAAGCAGTCCTAAGAGGAAAATATATAGCAACAGAAGCTTACCTCAAGGAGCAAGAAAAATCTCAAATAAGCAATCTAACCCTACACGTAAAGGAGCTAGAAAAAGACAACAAACAAAGTCCAAAGCCAGCAGAAGGAAGGAAATAATAAAGATCAAAGCAGAAATAAATTATATAGAAACTAAAAAACAATTGAACAGATCAATGAAACCAACAGGTGGTGCTTCTTTGAAAAAATCAATAAAATTGATAAACCTCTAGCCAGACTTATCAAAAAGAAAAGAGAAGGGATCCAAATAAATTAACAAATGAAATAGGAGAAATAACAATCAATACCACAGAAATATAATTATAAGAGAACATTATGAAAAAGTATAGGCCAACAAATTGGACAACGTGGAGGAAATGGGTGAGTCCCTAGAAATATACAAACTACCAAAACTGAAACAGGAAGAAATAGAAAACTTGAACAGACCAATAACCAGCAAAGAAAGTGAATCAGTAATCAAAAATTTCCCAAGAAACAAAAGGGCCAGATGGCTTCATAGGGGAATTCTACCAAACTCTTAAAGAAGAGTTATACCTATTCTTCTCAAACTATTCCAAAAAATAGAAAAAGAAGGAAAACTTCCAAACTCAATCTACAAAGCCAGCATTACCTTGATCCCAAAACCAAAGAATCCATTAAAAAGAAGAATTATAGGGACGCCTGGGTGGCTCAGTTGGTTAAGCGGCTGCCTTCGGCTCAGGTCATGATCCCAGCGTCCTGGGATAGAGTCCCACATCGGGCTCCTTGCTCGGCAGGGAGCCTGCTTCTCCCTCTGCCTCTGCCTGCCTCTCTGTCTGCCTGTGCTTGCTCTCGCTCTCTCTCTCTCTCTCTGACAAATAAATAAATAAAATCTTAAAAAAAAAAAAAAAAAAAAAACCCATTGATTAAAAAAAAAAAAAAAGAAGAATTATAGGCAAATATCCCTGATAAATACGGATGAAAAATTCTCAATAAAATACTAGCATATTAAATCCAACAATACCTTAAAAGAATCATTCACCATGATCAAGTGGGATTTATTCCTGGGCTGCAAGGGTGGTATAATATTTGCAAATCAACCAATGTGATACACTACATCAAGAAAAGAAAAGATAAGAACCATATAATCCTTTCAATAGATGCAGAAAAAGCATTTGACAATGCACAACATCCATTCATGACAAAAAACCTTCCGCAAAGTAGGGATAGAGGGAACATACCTCAACATGATATAGGCCATATACAAAAACAAAACAAAACAAAACAAAACCCACAGCTAATATCATTCTCAATGGGAAAAACCTGAGAGCTTTTCCTCTATGGTCAGGAAGAAGACAGAGATGTTCACTCACAGCACTGTTATTTAACAGGACTGGAAGTCCTAGCTTCAGCAATCCAACAACAAAAAGAAATAAAAGGGATCTAAATCTGTAAGGAAGAAGTCAAACTTTCACTATTTGCAGATGCCATTATACTCTGTAGAAAACCCAAAAGATTCCACCAAAAACTGTTAAAAGAGTTACACAAATCCTGTAATGTCACAGGATACAAAATCACTGTATGGAAATCTGTTGCATTCTATGCACCAATAATTAAACAGCAGAAAGTTAAATCAAGGAATCAATCCCATTTACAACTGCATCAAAAATCATAAGATACCTAGGAAAAAACCTAATCAAAGAGTTGAAAGACCTGTACTCTGAAAACTAGGATAAAACTGATGAGAGAAATTGAAGAGGAAACAAAGAAATGAAGAGAGACTCCATTTCTGGAAGTGGAAAACATTGTTAAATGTTTTCTTCCACTGGAAGAAAAAACATTGTTAAAATTTCTATATTACCCAAAGCAATCTACACATTTAATGCAATCTTGATCAAAATACCAACAGTATTTTTCACAGAGCTAGAACAAACAACCCTAAAATTTGTGTGGAACCACAAAAGACCCCAAATAGCCAAAGCAACCTTGAAAAAGAAAGCAAAATTGGAGGCATCACAATTCTAAGACTTCAAGTTATATTACAAAACTACAGACATCAAAACAGTATGGTACTGGCACAAAAATAGTCACACAGATCAGTGTGCCTGTGGCTGTGTCAACACACAGAAAACCCAGAACTGGACCCACAACTATATGGTCAATTAACTTTAGACAAAGCAGGAATGCATACCCAATGGGAGAAAGCCTGTCTTTTCAACAAATGGTGTTGGGAAAACTGGATAGCACCATGCAAAAGAACAAAACTGGACTGTTTTCTTATACCATACACAAAAATAAACCCAAAATGGATGAAAGACCTAAATGTGAGGCAGGAAACCATCAAAATTCTGGAGGAGAACAGAAGCAGTGAGCTCTTTGACATCGACCATACCAACTTCTTTCTAGATATGTCTTCTGAGGCAAAGGAAACAAAAACAAAAATAAACTACTGGGGTTACATTAAAATAAAAGGCTTCTCCACAGTGGAGGAAACAATCAACAAAACTAAAAGGCAACCTATGAGATGGGAGAAGATATTTGCAAATGACATATCTGATAAAGGGTTAGCACCCAAATATATAAGAACTTCTACAAATCAACCCCCCCAAATATTACAATTAAAATATGGACAGAAGACATGAACAGACCTGTCTTCAAATAAGTCACAGAGATGGCCAACAGACACATGGAAAGATGCTCAACATCACTTACCAGGGAAATGCAAATCAAAACTATAAAAATCTTCTGCACAGCAAAGGAAACAGTCAACAAAACAAAGAGGCAACCCATGGAATGGGAGAAGATATTCACAAATGACGCTATAGACAAAGGGCTGATATCCAAGATCTATAAAGAACTCCTCAAACTCAACACTCAAAAAACAGATAATCACATCAAAAAAATGGGCAGAAGACATGAACAGACACTTCTCCAAAGAAGACATACAAATGGCTAACAGACATATGAAAAAATGTTCATCATCAATAGCTATCAGGGAGACTCAAATCAAAACCACATTGAGATACAACCTTACACCAGTTAGAATGGCCAAAATTAACAAGACAGTAAACAACGTGTGTTGGGGAGGATGTGGAGAAAGGGGAACCCTCTTACACTGTTGGTGGGAATGTAAGCTGGGTGCAGCCACTTTGGAAAAACAGTGTGTTAAGAAATTAAAAATAGAGCTACCCTATGACCCAGCAATTGCACTACTGGGTATTTACCTCAAAGATACAGATGTAGTGAAAAGAAGGGCCATCTGTACCCCAATGTTCATAGCAGCAATGGCCACAGTCGCCAAACTGTGGAAAGAGCCAAGATGCCCTTCAACAGACAAATGGATAAAGAAGATATGGTCCATATACACAATGGAGTACTATGCCTCCATCAGAAAGGATGAATACCCAACTTTTGTATCAACATGGATGGGACTGGAGGAGATTATGCTGAGTGAAATGAGTTAAGCAGAGAAAGTCAATTATCATATGGTTTCACTTACTTATGGAGCATAAGGAATAACACGGAGGTCATTAGGAGAAAGAAAGGAAACATGAATTGAGGGAAATCAGAGGGGGAAGCAAACCATGAGAGAGACTGTGGACTCTGAGAAACAAACTGAGGGTTTGGGAGGGGAGAGGGTGTGGGGATGGGTGAGCCTGGTGGTGGGTATTAAGGAGGGCACCAATTGCATGGACCACTGGGTATGGTGCATAAACAGTGAATCTTAGAACACTGAAAAAATAAGATAAAAATTTTAAAAAATGAGTTATCACTTCACATCTATCAGAATGGCTAAAACCAACAACACAAGAACAATTTTTGGTGAAGAAGTGGAGAAAGGGGAACCCTTTTACACTGTTGGTGGGAACGCAGACCGGCACAACCAATGTGGAAAATATATGGAGATTCCTCCAAAAGTTAAAAATAGAACTACCCTATGATCTAGCAATTGCACTACCATGTATTCACACAACGGATACAAAAATACTGATTCAAAGAGAAACATGCACCCTGATGTTAATGGCAGCATTTATCCACAGTAGACAAATTATGGAAACAGCCCAAGTGCCCATCGACTGATGAATGGATAAGGAAGATATGGTGTATAAATACCATGGAGTATTACTCCGCTATAAAAAAGAAATATTGCCATTTGCAACGATGTGGATGGAGCTTGAGAGTACTTTGCTAAGTGCAATAAGTCAGTCAGAGAAAGAGAAATACCATATTATTTCTCTTATAGATGGAGTTAAAGATACCAAACAAACAAGCAAAGGAAAAAAGAGAGGCAAACCAAGAAAGAGACTCTCAACTATAAAGAACAAACTGATAGTTACCAGAACAGAGGCTGGTGGAGGGATGGGTGACATAGGAGATGGGGATTAAGGAGTGCACTTGTCATGAGCATTGGGTGGCATATAGAAGTGTTGAATCACTATATTGTACACCTGAAACTAATATTACACTCTATGTTAACAAACTGGAATTTAAATAAAAGCTTGAAAAAGTAAATATAATTGTTATTATTCGTACCAAGTACTCCCCCATACCTTCCTGTATTTATTTATTCAACAAAAGTCAGGGCATCACGGTAGAAGAATTTACAGACGAGTTAAGGAAATACCTTTTACCCTGAGAAGAGATAACCTAAGAGGAAGAGAGACGCTAAGTCCTACTCAGGTGAGGCTCTCCTACCAGGAGCCAAAGCGCCATTCCCTTCTCCCTGGGGCCTTTTTCAAGAAGTCCAGGCTGGGGAAGGAAAGGAGGCTGAGAGAAATTACAACTTCATTAGAACTCCCACATAAATTACAGTGGAATCCCAGACAACACCCAGGAATGACCCTTTACAACAACTTAAATTTAGATTAAAAAAAAAAAATTGGGAATCTGGGTGCAGCCTCCCTTCCTTCAGGGATCCCAGAAGAGTCAGGCGCATTGCAGCAGGAGCTCGGACCCCATCCCAGGTTCACAGATGCTTTCGTGGAACTGAGAGCTTCTCCAGAAATTAAAAAGTACTGCTTATCAAGAGACCTAATTTTTTTTACCCCAAGCCAGACTAAACCTTCCGTTTCTACATCCTCATTTAACTCTTAAAGTAACTCTATTAGGTAGACACTACTATCCACTTAAAGAAGAGGAAAGAGGCAGAGACACGGATTCTCTGAATAGTATACAGCTGGGAAGCTGGGAAGCGGCAGCACTGGCCGGGGGGTCGGGGAAAGGGTCGGGGAAGTGCGGAACCCGGGAGACCCTGGCTCCCAGCGACGTCGGCGCCTGGCCCCGGCCCTGAGCCCGGGATGCACGCACTGCCCCGCACTCCACAGAGCTCATTCAGAGGGAACACAAACCCCGCCCTTCGCCGCCAGCGGATTCTCTTCCCCAGGGTCGACGGCCTGATGACCACGGGCCCACGGCGAGGTGAGGCCAGGTCACTGCGGTTGCCGGGAGGGTTCTCGAGGAGGAAAGGCTCACCTTTCGCAGAGGAATGAAGGCCGCGGCCTCTTGTACCTGGAGCGGAAGCGACTCGGTCTACAGAGACGTCCTGGACTACGCTTCCCAGAATTCCCGACGGGATCAGGGTCGCAGCCTAGGCCTCCTGCCCCGGAAGTTATCCTGCTGTACTGTGTTCCCGGACTACACTTCCCAGGATCCCCAGCCCCCGCCCGTCGACTTCCTAGGGCGGAAGTGTCGGCTGTCACACCGAGATCCTGGATTGTACTTAAAAGCGTGTGGCTCGGGATCGAATTTCGTAACCCGGGAATGCTTGCCAAGTGTATACAACTCTTTCATGTACGTCTGTATTTTCTCCAGCCAACGATGCATTCAGGGCGTCTTTCCGGAGCATAATGCTTCTGACTTTGTGGATCTTGTGGACCACAATCCCGGAATCTCCTGCGGAGTGGCCTTTTCCTCAAGGCTCCCCTCTCTTTGGGATAGTCAGCATTTAGATAGTCGGTGTTCTCTTTTGGAGAGTAAGTCTGAGTTAATTCTATACTGTTAGTCGAGCTTGGCCGCCCCGCCCCCCATCGTTTTCTTGAAAATTTTTTCTTCCAAATGTGACAAAAACTAAGAAAACTCAACCAAAGCAAACTACCTATTTGAAGAAACTATTTTATAGACGCTAGAGAACTTGAACTGTGAGAAAGAGGAAAGGAAAGGGAGAGGAAGGAAAGAAAACACTATAGAAAGGAAGAGATGGCTGCGGGGTTTTGGAGGGGTGGATACTATAAGGAAATTTTTGCTGACCTGTACTGAGTATCGAATTTAACAAATACAGAGTCTCAACCTTACTGTGACTGGTTTGCATTTCTTTATTCTTTATGGGCATGCATGTATCTAGAACTGACTGAGAGAGAACAAGAACAGGGCAAGAATGTTCCCATTCAACACTCTTTTCAACATCACCCTGGAAGTTGTAACTAATGCATTAAGATAGGAAAAGGAGGGATGCCTGGGTGGCTCAGTTGGTTAAGCGGCTGCCTTCGTCTCAGGTCATGATCCCAGCGTCCTGGGATCGAGTCCCACATCGGGCTCCTTGCTCGGCAGGGAGCCTGCTTCTCCCTCTGCCTCTGCCTGCCTCTCTGTCTGCCTGTGCTCGCTCTCTCTCTCTCTAACAAATAAATAAAATCTTTAAAAAAGAAAGGAAAAGGAAATTAAAAGTACACAGATTGGGAAGGAAGAAATAAAACTGTTATTGTTCACAGATGATATGATCATCTATGTAGAAAGTCCAAAAGAACTGACAAAAAATTCCCAGAACTAATAAGCCATCATAGCAAGGTTGCAGGGTACAAAGTTAATACAAAAGTCAAATGTTGGGGCGCCTGGGTGGCTCAGTGGGTTAAAGCTTCTGCCTTCAGCTCAGGGCATGAGCCCAGGGTCCTGGGATCGAGCCCCACATCAGGCTCTCTGCTCGGCAGGGAGCCTGCCTCTCCCTCTCTCTGTGCCTGCCTCTCTGCCTACTTGTGATTTCTGTCTGTCAAATAAATAAATAAAATCTTTTTTAAAAAGTCAAATGTTTTCCTTTATACCAACAATGAAGAAGTAGAATTGGAAATTAAAACATAATACCATCTGGGGCACCTGGTTGGCTCAGTGGGTTAAGCCTCTGCCTTTGGCTCAGGTCATTATCTCAGGGTCCTGGGATCGAGCCCCCCATTGGCCTCTCTGTTCAGCAGGGAACCTGCTTCTCCCCTCTCTCTGCCTGCCTTTCTGCCTACTTGTGATCTCTCTCTCTGTCAAATAAATAAATAAAACCTTTAAAAAAATGATACCATTAACAACCCCCTAAAGGAAATACTTAATTACAAACCTAACAAAATGTGTAAAAGATTGACATGAGGAAAACTACAAAACTCTAATGAAAGAAATCAAAGAATAACTAAATAAATGGAAAGATATTCCATGTTCATGGATAGGAAGACTCAATATACTCAATAGTCAGTTCTTTGCAATTTCATCTATAGATTCAATGCAGTCTTGGTCAAAATCCCAACAAGTTATTTTGTTGATACTGAAAAACTGGAAAAGACCCAGAATAGCCAACATAATATTGAAGAATAAAAAAGCTGGAGTACAGACACTTCTTGACTCCAAGACTTACTATGCTACAGTGTAACTATAGTGATGGAGACAGTGGAGATATTGATGAAAGAATAGACAAATGGGAGTTCCTGGGTGGTGCAGTCAGTTGAAAATCTGACTCTTGGTTTTGGCCCAGGTTGTGATCTTACAGTCATAAGATCAAGCCCTGTGTCGGGCTCCATGGTTCAGCCCAGAGTATGCTTGAGATTCTCTCTCCCTCTCCCTCTGCCCTCCTGCTTATTCTCTCTCTCTCTCTCTCGCAAATAAATAAATCATTTTAAAAAATAGATCAGCACAACATATAGACAACCCAGAAATAAACTCATATAAAAATAGTCAACTGACCTTTGACAAGTGAGCAAAAGCAAAACAATGATTCAGAAATATCATTTCAACAAATGGTTCTGGAACAACTGGATGTCTTAATACAAGGGAAAAAAGGAGGATCTAGACACAGACCTTACATCCTTCACATAAATTAACTTAAAATGGATCAAATACAGGACACCTGGGTGGCTCGGTTGCTTAAGCAGCTGCCTTCAGCTCAGGTCATGATCCCAGCGTCCTGGGATCGAGTCCCACATCCGGCTCCTTGCTTGGCAGGGAGCCTGCTTCTCCCTCTGCCTCTGCCTACCACTCTGTCTGCCTGTGGTCTCTCTCTCTCTCTCTAAAAAATAAATAAATAAAATCTTTTAAAAAATGGATCAAATACTTAACTATAAAAACCAAACATAAAAATCCTAGAAGATAGTACAGGGGAAAATCTAGATGATCTTGACGATGACTGTGCCTTTGTAGATACAACACTAAAGTGTGATCCATGAAAGAAATAGTTGACAAACTGGACCTCACTAAAATTAAAAACTTCTGCTCTGTGAAAGACAACCTCAATATAATGGAAAGATAAACCACAGACTGGATGAAAATATTTGCAAAATACACACCTGATAAAGGGTCTTTATACAAAATATACAAAGAACCCTCAACACTCAACAAGAAGACAAGCAATCCAATTTAAAAATGGGTCAAAGAGGGGCACCTGGGTGGCTCAGTGGGTTACACCTTTGCCTTCAGCTCAGGTCGTGATCTCAGGGTCCTGGGATCAAGTCCTGCATCAGGCTGTCTGCTCGGCAGGGAGCCTGCTTCCTCCTCTCTCTCTCTGCTTGCCTCTCTGCCTACTTGTGATCTCTGTTTGTCAAATAAATAAATAAAATCTTTTTTAAAAAATTAAAATGGGTCAAAGACCCATATCAAAGAATATATTCACATGACAAATAAGCATATGAAAATATACTCTACATCCTATGTCCGCAGGGAAATGAAAAGCAAAAGATTACTTTCTCATTTTTTCCTAATCAAAATCCCATCAATAACTAAAAAAATTTTTTTTGTATATCCATACAATGGAAGTACTAGTCAACATTAAAAAGAAACTAGAAGGGGCACCTGGGTGGCTCAGTGATTTGGGGCCTCTGCCTTCGGCTTTGGTCATGATCCCAAGGTCCTGGGATCGAGCCCCATGTCGGGCTCTCTGCTCAGCAGGGAGCCTGCTTCCCCTTCTCTCTGTCTCTGCCTGCCTCTCTGCCTACTTGTGATCTCTCTCTCTCTGTCAAATGAATAAATAAAATATTTAAAAAAACAAAACAAAAAAAAAGAAACTAGAAGTAATTACTAGATTTATGCAACAATAAGGATGAATTTCACAAGTATTAAGCTAAGTGTAAGAATTGAGACAAAATGTACATTTTATGATTCTACTGCCATATCATACTGCAAAAGAAAAAAAACTACAGGAAAATAAATTAAATCTATGGTTGTCAAAGGCTGGGAGCACGTTGAGCGGATTGACGATGTAGAGGCACCAAGGATCTGTTTTTGTTAGACACATTTGTGTTAAACACATTTGTGTTTCTAACTAAGACAACTAACCTTTTAAAGATCAGTTTCTAGGGGCGCCTGGGTGGCTCAGTGGGTTAAAGCCGCTGCCTTTGGCTCGGGTCATGATCCCAGAGTCATGGGATCGAGCCCCACATCGGGCTCTCTGCTCTGCGGACAGCCTGCTTTCTCCTCTGTCTCTCTCTGCCTCTCTGCCTACTTGTGATCTCTGTCTATCAAATGAATAAATAAAATCTTTAAAAAAATAAAGATCAGTTTCTAAATGGTAAAAATGAAACAGAGAAAGCACTTCATGGAATAGTTTTCATAAGATAAGAACTCATGGATATATAGTGTTCAGACCTTTATGAGAGGGTAGAAAAATATGCAAGTGTGTGCACTCCCAGTACAATCTGAATCATCTGTAGGTCTCTCTGGACTTGAATTTATTTTATCAGCCCACCATGCTTACTCCAATTATAAAATATATAGATTACTGACTGCTGCCACACAGTCTAATGACTTAAATTTAAGTTGTCTTTGCGTTCTTTTATTCATATGCAAATATACTGTATTGCTTCTTATAAACTTGAGAAAAGAACATCAGTGTGTTCAGTGAACTCTAATGGGATCCACTGATTTCCCTAGTCTCCCTGTTAGACACAGGAATCTCATAGACTGCTTGAAAGGCCTATTGTAGATTCTACTTTAGTATCAGCTCAGAGACCACAGGTTGTGCAGTGAGCGTGTTGAGCTACAAGTTGACTATTCATATCTTTTATATTCATATCCATATTTCTATTGGAGTTTCATTACCTTAGGGAATCTGCAAGATTATTAAGCCACTTTCTAGCCTGTATGTTGTTCATTTTCAGCCTGATTTATTGTATGTATGTCTTCTACACTTGTATGTATGGTGTCTTCTTAACATAAGGAAATCTAAAACTTTCATACAGACTTGCTCATTGTTACATTTGTTTTGGCTGGAGGCCTGTGCACCCATAACCAGAAGCAATCTCTTCTGTGTGTCATCACTGTTCTCCAGTGTTTTAGAAGTACTAACTAGTATTGTAAGTACACCCCGGAAACTTATTCACAGAGAGCAGCTCGACCAGCATTACAGCGCTAGGAAAAGGCAACTGTGATTGGCTAGTCCAGCAGATGGCTAGGGGAGCTCAGCACCTAGGAGACCACCGGTGACACACAACCCTAGCCTGCCGCCAAACTCCAACAAGTGATCCGCCCCAAACGCTAGGAAGCTCCGCACAGCCAGAGGGAAATGCAAATGCCTCTACCGCTTCCTCTCTTGGACATCACTTTTCGCCCTTAAGACATTGGGCTGTAATGTCCACAATAGCCAAGTTATGGAAAGAACCTAGATGTCCATCAACAGATGAATTGATAAAGAAGATGTGGTATAGATATACAATGGAATACTATGCAGGCATCAAAAGAAATGAAATCTTACCATTTGTGACGACATGGATGGAACTAGAGGGTATTATGCTTAGCGAAATAAGTCAATCAGAGAAAGACAACTATCATATGATCTCCCTGATATGAGGAAGTGAAGATGCAATGGGGGTGGGGGTTAAGGGGGTAGGAAAAGAAAAAATGAAACAAGATGGGATTGGGAGGGAGACAAACCAAAAGAGACTCTTAATGTCATAAAACAAACTGAGGGGGGTGGGGGGGAGGAGGGTTGGGAGAGGGGGGTGGGGTTACATTATATGTTTAAATAAAAATAAAAATATAAAAATAAAAATAAATCCATGGAGAAAGAAAAAAAATAAAAATCTTAAAAATAAAAAAAAAATTAAAAAGACATTGGGCTGGGACACAACTGGTCCCTCGCCTAGCCTGAAGAGGCCTAGAATCACTGCTAGGACTCAAGTCTCCCCACCACATGGGGAATAATGGCCGCAGCCTCCCCTGGAGCGGAAGTTCCGGCGCCTTCCTTCCCTGAACCCGGAGCCCCACACGAGGGACACACCCCACAATTCTGAAGAGGAAACGTCATCCACTGCACGGAACTTCTGGACTACACTTCCCAGAATCCCAAAGAGGTTTAGGGCAACAGCCCCGCCTACCTGGAGTGGACTATACCTCCCATAATCCTCTGCGGGAGTGCTACCCCGCAGTCCCGTCTCTATTTCTTTTGCTTAATTAAATTTCTCCACCTGAGTCACTTCCCTGGCGCTATTAGCGTTTGAATTTTTTTCTTTTTGTATTTTCCCCCCCTCAGGAACTAGTAAGTGGGGGAAAAAAGTGAAGATTTTCGTATGAAAATAAATTGACACTTTCTAGCAGAAAAGCGATTGTACGTGACAAAAGACAAGATTTTAAAAGGACTTGGTCTTTGCTGCATAAGGAATATTTTATCTCGGACTTGATTTGACTTGATTGATTCGTCTACCTCTGACTGTGCTATCTGGCATGAACTGTTTATTTCTAGATGACGAGAATCCACAAGGAATTCCAAGCACAGATGAGGCTAGGAAACAGAAGCAGCAATGTTATTTCTGACAAGTGAAAGGAACTGCACTAGCAAGGAGTTGGAGAAAATACTGTAATGGGGGAAAGGCTCTTTCCTTTAAATTTTTTTAGTTCAACCTCAGGCTTCCCTTTGATTACTCCTGCGTTGCTCTTCGATATTATGTATTTGCTATGAGTATTTTGCTTTTATTCAGGAGGGGGGAGGTAGCTTGAGGTGGGAGATGGAGTCCAGGTAACTAGGGCAGGTGAAACTATAGGAAGTATGTACTTACTGCTTTCCTTTGCACAGAAAACAATTTTTAAAATAAAACAATAATACAAAAGTATTGAGGATAGTAACATGAAACACTTAAATTCTACACTTAAAGATTATTTTTTTCCCCACACTGGCTTCACTTTTTTTTTTTTAATTTTGTTTCTGAAGTATTTAAAAGCTATTCCTTGCAATTATTATTTCCTTCCAAGTACTACAGGTATCACTTAAAAAGAACAGTATTTTCTTATGTAGACACAAAATCATCACCTTATGAAACAAAATGAACAATTCTTAGCATTATCTAAACTGTATGTCAGTTTGAGTTCCTGTTTATTGAAAAAAAATGTTTTTTACAGCTAGTTTATTCCAATCAACATCCAAATAGATTAATTGTATTTGATCCTTTCACCTGAAACTCATTTGTTCTAAAACTGTATCTATCCTCCCCAACACACACCACCATCATTTTTTGTCTTGGACTGTTGTAGAAATCAAGATGTCAACTTGGGTATCCAAGTCTGCATTTGCCCAATAGCATCCTCACACTTTCTCCATCGATCTTCTAAATTTCCTGTAAAGTAGAATTTTTATTTGAAGGCTAGGTTGGATACAGGGCCACTGGGGTGGGGGGCAAGAATACTTCATAGAAGGGACTGGAAATATTTGAACAAGAAACCATATTCCCTTCAACTAAACCAATGCAAATCCTGGACAAGTTTCCCTTTGGAGAGAAAAACAAACAGAAATAACAACAAATATGTAAAAATGGACAGGGCTTCAAACAAGGAAACCATTATAAAAAATCAGACTATATGATCTCTTACATAACAGATACTATATCTCCATGAAAGGAAAAAGAATATTCAGTTTTGAAGTTTCACATACATTAGGATAAGATAAAAGCAAAGATTTTTTCAGAGTAAAAGAATTTTTTTTAAGATTTATTTATGTGACAGATCACAAGTAGGCAGAGAGGCAGGCAGAGAGAGAGGAGGAAGCAGGCTCCCTGCTGAGCAGAGAGCCCAATGTGGGGCTCCATCCCAGGACCCTGGGATCATGACCTGAGCCGAAGGCAGAGGCTTTTTTTTTAAATTTTTAAAGATTTTATTCATTTATTTGACAGACAGAGATCACAAGTAGATAGAGAGGCAGGCAGAGAGAGAAGGGGGGTGGGAAGCAGGCTCCCTGCTGAGCAGAGAGCCCCATGCGGGGCTTGATCCCAGGACACTGGGATCATGACCTGAGCCGAAGACAGAGGCTTTAACCCACTGAGCCACCCAGGTGCCCCTCATCCAGCCAGCCTCTTGTTCACCTAATAAGTACAGACATTCTCTGATGTACAGTGGTTCCCCTTACAATGGCGTGAAAGCAATATCCACTCAGTAAACAACAAACTTTGAATTTTGATCTTTTCCCAGGCTAGCAATATGCAATAAGATACTCTCTCATGATGCTGGGATGGTGGCAGCAAGCCACAACTCCATTTTCCAGCTCTGTAATCTGGTCACTTTGAGAATGGTATTTAATTGTAATCATATAGCAGGTTGGCTTTATCACTCAACAAAATGATCTCAAGATCCATCCAAGTAGTTGCATGTATCAATAATCCATTGCTTTTTATTACTGAGTGGTATTCCAGAATGTAGATGTGCCAGACCTGGTTTAACCATTTACCTATTGAGGAACATTTTGATTGTTTCAGGTTTTTTTTGCTATTATAAATAAATATGAACATTCATGTACATATTTTTATTTGTGTCTGTACATTAATTTTTAAATTTCTCTCTGATAAATGTCCAGGAGTGCAGTGGCTGGAGTGTATAGTAAGCATATGTTCAGTTCTTTAAGGAACTGCCAAACTTCTTTCCAGAGTGGCTGTGCCATTTTATATTCAAAACAGAAATGTGTAAGAATTCCAGTTTCTCTGCATGCTTGCCAGCTTTTGACATTGCCACTATTTTTTTTCTTTAAAGTGGGATGTTCTGGGGGCGCCTGGGTGGCTCAGTGGGCTGAAGCCTCTGCCTTCAGCTTGGGTCATGGTCTCAGGGTCCTGGGATCAAGCCCCGCATCCGGCTCTCTGCTCAGTGGGAAGCCTGCTTCCTGCTCTCTGCCTGCCTCTCTGCCTACTTGTGATCTCTGTCTGTCAAATAAATAAACAAAATATTTTAAAAAAATAAAGTGGGATGTTCTATTTGGACAAAATTTCCTAAGTGAAAAAAGCAGTATTTATTACTAATGTATAGGTGAAAGTGGCACAGTGGGATATAAGATGACCATGAAATTGTCAGGTCTATCATAGCCACACTAGAGCAAAACTTCATCAATTCAGACAACTCTGATGCAAAATTGGGATACCTATATGTAATTCTTATTGAGTTAAAAGTTCAAATTTAGCAAGATAATTCAGGACTTTTTTTTTT
>RCUC01138235.1:0-26624 GCA_003697995.1 Taxidea taxus jeffersonii | reverse complement strand
CTTCCTCCTCTCTCTGCCTGCCTCTCTGCCTACTTGTGATCTCTCTGTGAAATAAATAAATAAAATCTTTAAAAAAAAAAGTTCAGGAACTTTAAGGATATCTGGGTGGCTCAGTAGGTTAAGCATCTGCTTTCAGCTCAGGTCATGGTCCTGGGGTGCTGGGATCAAGTCCTGCATCAGGCTCCCTGCTCGGTGGGGAGCCTGCTTCTCCCTCTGCCTGCCCCTCCCCCTGCTTGTGCTCTTTTTCTCTCACTTGTTCTCTGACAAATGGGTAAATCTTTAAAATAAAAACTTTTTAAAATTTAGGAATTTTCATACTTTTTAAAAGAACTCATTTTTATGGTTTTGGTAGAATTCATGTTTATAGTAAACATTTCATTCACAGATTACTCTTTCACAAGTTACTTAAGTGAACCTGGGTAATATCAACATTATAGTTTGAGTTAGAATGCCCAATATATACAGAATTTTGGAATTTTTAAACTAACACTTGGGCAAAAAGCATTTTTAAAATTGCTCTCTGAGGTGACTGGGTGGCTCAGTCACTTAAGTGACCAACTTTTGATTTCACCTCTGGTTGTGATCTCAGGGTCATGGGATCAAGCCCCACGTCAGGCTCCATTCTCAGCCCAAAGCCTGCTTAAGATTCCCTCCACCTCTCAAAATTAAGTATTCTCTGAAAGAGCAATCAAATTTACTCTTAAAATCAAATGGTAGGTTAAAGATGGCAGATTAAATACATGTTTATCTCACATTCCTCCCAAAGCTTGCTCTTACAGTAAAGGAGCTAGTTTTAAAAGGAAAAAAAGACCGAGACCCACAAGAGTGAAGTCAGGAGAGCAGCAGCAATAAAATTCTGGAGGCTGGAAAGTACGCGAGAAGTGGTAGCTGGTTTAGCAGAGCTGAGGAGGTTAAAGCCTAGACGGGCCTTGGGGGAGCTGGGACGCAGCGTGGTCTGCACAGCTGGCCTCTAGAAAGCTCTAAGGGAGGGTGGGTTGAGTCTCTGTATTTAAAAATGATTTAAACCTACAGGTCCCCTCTCCAACTCCAAACAGCTAGGTCACTGCCCTCCTCCTGAGTGAAAAACCAGGTCTTACTCTCAGAAGGGGTTTAAAATAGGGTCTCTGGGGCGCCTGGGTGGCTCAGTTGGTTAAGCAACTGCCTTCAGCTCAGGTCATGATCCCAGAGTACCCGGATTGAGTCCCGCATCGGGCTCCCAGCTACACGGAGAGTCTGCTTCTCCCTCTGACCTTCTCCCCTCTCATGCTCTCTCTCACTCTCTCTCTCTTTCTGAAATAAATAAATAAAATCTTTAAAAAAATTTTTTTAAAAAACAATGGGGTCTCTGGACAGGGAGACCATACCGATCACAAGGGCATTAAAAGAGACTCAGACTGGTTGGGAGTTTGCTACTGTCGGTCATGGAAAGGGATCAGGAAACTCCTTCTATAGCGGGCTAGGTAGTAAGCATTTCTGGCTTTGCAGGCCACGTGGTCTCTCTCAGCTCTTCAGCTCCATGAAACAGCCATGGACAGCATGTGGGAAATAAAGGCAGGTGCCTGTGTTCCAGTAAAACATTGGAACAGAAACAGCTGCAGGGCCAGTAGGGCCCCAGCTGCTGACCCTGACCACTGTATTGGTATTTTTCAACTCTTCTGAAGAAGTCACACTTTTTACAAAAAATTCACCGTCCGTGTTGGCAGTTCACACATACTGAAGCACACAAGTGAACAGAGGCCAACTGACCTCTGAAATAGAATAGTGAAGAAAAACATGGGTAAGACCCTGTTAATTAAGCCTTACCAGTGGCTCTGATAACGCTTCTGTGCTCACTGAAACCCAGTGGTTCCCAAAAGTCGGGATTTTCAGTGTGAATGATTATGCAAGGTCAAGGCTGGATTTCCCAGAACAAACTGAAAATCTGAGATTTGGGTTTTGTTAGTTGGTTTTTCATGTTTAGGCTGGGGAGGCAGCAGGAGGAACAGTGATGTGGCATTTTGCATTCTCTTCTTTTTTTCTGGTAACTTCTTGTCTTGATGCGATTTCACATTTGCACAGAAATTGCAAGAGTAGTACAAGGATCTCCCATATGACTTTTATCCAGATCCCGCATTATTCACCTTCTGTCCCGTTTGTTTTTTTATTTCTTCTGAACCATTTCAGAATAGTGTAGATCCCATGACCCTTTATTCTTAAATATTCTGATGTAGTTCCTGAGAAAGGGGCATTCTCGAACTGAGCCACAGCACAGTTACCAAATCAGGAAATGAGAGTTTGCTACCATGGCCTCTCTCCCTGGCAGCCCACATCACATTTCACCGCTGATAGTGATACTTGTCCTAGAGGCTTTCTCTCAGTCTAGAACCCAGTCTGCAGTCACGCTAGACTCTGTAACCTCCTTAATGTAGAATAGTTCCTGGGCTTCCTTTGCTTTTGAAGAACATGGGTTCCTTATTTTGAGAAATATTCTTTGTATCGAATGTTTCCAGAATGTTGTGTTTTTTATCTCTTTTAAAATTGATTTTAATAAGAAGACATTCTTAGAATCAGTACTATTTGGGCACATTTCTTTTTAACTGTGCTGGCCCCAAAATAAGTATGTACAGTCCTTGAACCTTTAAAATGAAAGAAGAAAAATCAGTCTGTTCTTGCGTTGACTTTTGCAGCCATCCCCCTTCCCAGTGTCCCCACCCCGACCCCCTTGTCATCAGCCCCCCTGCTCCCCCCTTCCCCTCCCTACTTTCTTGGCACACTGCCCCTCCCCTCCTCTCTCCTCTACCCCCCACCCCACCTGCCCTCTGGGTTAAGCACAGGGATTCTGGTGAGCTGTGTGTTTTTTGTTTTTTTGTTTTTTAATGATTGATTGATTGATTTGACAGAGAGAGACACACACAGCAAGAGAGGGAACACAAGCGGGGCAGTGGGAGAGGGGGAAGCAACCTTCCTGCCAAGCAGGACCCTGGGATCATGACCTGAGCTGAAGGCAGATCCTTAATGACTGAGCCACCCAAGCACCCCATGTGTGCTGGGTTCTTAAATATGAGCAGAGCACAGAGAATCATTAGAGATAGAGTCAAACACGTGCCATATAGAAATGATCAGAAATTTTTTTAAGTGCACTTAAATTTTTTAAATATAGACAAAGCATTTAATGAAATAAAAGGGGTAGAAGGGAAAGTTAAAAAAATTTCAAGTAGAACAAAAAGATGGAATGTGAGAAAAAATGAGGACATCGAAGTTCTGTTTTCTAATAGGAACTTTGCTCAACATTAGATTACACAAGATAGAAATTCCCATAATAGTCCTCAGACTTCAGTCGTGTTTGTAGTATGTCATTTATTACAGTTCCAGTTTTGGGTTTGTTTTTTTTTTTTTAAGATTTTATTTATTTATTTGACAGAGATCACAAGTAGGCAGAGAGGCAGGCAGAGAAAGAGCGGGAAGCAGGCTCCCCACTGAGCAGAGAGCCCAATGCGGGGCTCAATCCCAGGACCCTGAGACCATGACCTGAGCCTAAGCCTAAAGCAGAGGCTTAACCCACTGAGCCACCCAGGCACCCCAGTGGTGCCAGTTTTAACATGAACTTCGAGCATTAGAGAAGCATCATATTTGGTCGATACCATGCTTTATAAAATATTATCATTTCAGGTTCAGGAGGGGTTCAGCATGCAGCATATTTGAAAACTATAAAAACTTTGAGTGACCAGGGGCTCCTGGCTGGCTCAGTCAGTGGAATGTGCCATCCCTGGGTCCTGGATTTGAGGCCCATGTTGGGTATAGACATTATTAAAAAGAATAAATAAAACTTTAAAAAATTAAAAAGATTAAAGGAATGATCTACTGAGAAGTAGAAAAATCACAAACTGTTAGAAATACTTTAAGTGACCAGCCTAAGGCCTGTGATCTCTCTAGTAGACCTCCAGACTCATCATGCCCTTACATTCTTACTGCTAAAGTAATTTTCAGAAAGTAATTAAACCCACTTGGAGGGTGAAATATTTTGAAAATTGGGTCAATACCATGTTTCCCTAACATGTGACATTGTGGCCACCAGTCCCTCTGAATAGTAGAAGCTGTGCGGGTCGTCTCCTTCATCTTGTCCTTCGCACATAACTTTGGGACAGAATTAAGAGAATGGTTTTAATTTTATTGAAAACATGGATTATCCCACTTGACTAACGTAATCTCTCTGTAACATGTTACCTTTCCTAATGGAAGACTTGAGCAAATGGAGAGAGACCTTGCTTTCACACTGTTACCTCAAAAACCAAAAACAGTAAAGATAAGGTACAACAGGAGCACAGTGTATCAGTTGTAGGGATTAGAGCTGAGGCAGGTTCAGCTACCATTCCAGCAAGAGGATTAGGAACCAGGATGGTCAGAACTCTCTCTCCCATACATACCTTTTGCCTGTGTTTCCCATTGCAGTTACCCTTAAAGTGAAAGAGGGCCTCTCACTACCCTTTGCTGATAGTGGGAGAGGGGAATCCGAGGAGACCTCATCCCAGTCCATAGCAGGTCTGAAGAGAAATGAAACCTCCGAGCACCTGACCCAGAGCAGGAAGTCTGGCTGGGTTCCTGGGGTTTTGGGAAACCCTCAGCCTGGAGTAAAGTGGATTTGGGTCAATTCCTCTAGCCTTCTCCGCAGACAGGATTCAGTGTCATAGTTCGGTCTTTCGGTTTCTCTAGCGGTATGTCCCTTTTCCTACCACATATTTCCATGTCTGTTGCCCTCTGGTTTCCTTTGGAGCAAGAGCTGTATTTTATTCATCCTGATTCCTTAGCCTCACCACCTGATGCAGAAAATCTTAATAAATGTATGTATGAAACACATGGAAGCTTATGACAAGCCCAAAGCCATGGGGTACAGACAGCATCATCCCTGTCAAGCCATTTTCTTTTTTTTTTAACTTTTTTTTTTTTAAGATTTTTTATTTATTTATTAGAGAGAGAGAGAGAGCGCGAGCACAGGCAGAGAGAGGCAGGCAGAGGCAGAGGGAGAAGCAGGCTCCCTGCCAAGCAAGGAGCCCGATGTGGGACTCGATCCCAGAACGCTGGGATCATGACCTGAGCCGAAGGCAGCCGCTTAACCAACTGAGCCACCCAGGCGCCCCAAGATTTCATTTATTTATTAGAGAGAGAGAGAGAGAGCACACAGGCAGAGAGGCAGAGGGAGAAGCAGGCTCCCCGCCGAGCAAGGAGCCCGATGTGGGACTCGATCCCAGGATGCTGGGATCATGACCTGAGCCGAAGGCAGAAGGCAGCCGCTTAACCAACTGAGCCACCCAGGCGTCCCAAGCCATTTTCTTTTAAAGACAGAATTGAAAGTGCTAATGAGACCTCCTTATTGTAGGTGATTGATGAGATTTATCGAGTGTTGAGATACGTCAATTCCACCAGAGCCCCTCAGCGAGCTCATGAAGTACTTCAAGAGCTAAGGGACATCTCCTCCATGGCGATGGAGTACTTTGATGAGAAGATCGTGCCCATTCTAAAGAGGAAGTTACCAGGATCAGACGTGTCCGGAAGGCTCATGGGTTCTCCTCCAGGTAGCTCGTGTGGATATGTTCAGTGTAAAGGAACATTCATACACAGTTCCCTAACTTGCTTCCCCGCACCCATACTTAGTCATATATTGTGACCTTTCCTGTGTCTAAACAGTGTCCACAACATGATTTTTAATGACGTCACTCGTGTAACCGATCCACTGCTGCTGAGTACCTTTTTCTGTCGTTTTGCAGTATTTAAACTACACTTTGAAGATCAGTCTTGTGGCTGCATCTTTGTACATATCCGTGACAATAACAGAATTTTGGATAAAAAGCTTTGTATGTTTGTGGGGGGTTTTGTGGGGTGTCTTGTTGTTGTTTTGTTTTGATGTTTCTGACTAGTTAACATCCATGGTGCTAAAACAGAATGAAATATACCAGATAAAACCCCCAAAATTCTTCATGGATTATTCACTTAATTATTTCATCCCCTAGAGTGGCCACTGCTTGAAAATACAGGCCACGTAAGGTTGCTTTGAGCCCTGTCGCTGCTTCTTTGGCAGCTCTTTTGCGAAGTAGATCCAGCCTGAGAGATTTGTGCCCTTATCTACTGAAAGACCAAATTGTTCAAAACATCTTCAACTCTCACAAATAGTTTAAATCAGGAAAACCTTTTTTAGTAAGATGTCACGTTCTGTTCAGATAAGTTATCTCCCTGGAGTGCTCAGTGGGGTGACCGAGGGGCTGGCTGTAATTGAATCGTAAGGCCTGCGGCAGCTCAGCATTAATCAGTTATTTATTGAGTACCTGTTACGCACACAGCACTGTACTGTGTCCTGTGGAGACTAATAGGAAGTGTAATACATGGTGTCTGCTCTCAAGGATCTTACTATGTCAAAAGGTAAGACATATCCAGACTCAAAGCTAAATTATCACTGGTAAGAGAAACATTTTAAAGAAGGGTCTGTTGAAATGCCAAATGAGTAGCAGAGACAGGATCTTAAGGAAGCTAGAGCCATCATGGAAATTAGATAAAGGTAAGCAGAGAGAGAAGGAACAATGCATCCGTCCAGAAAGATACTATTTACATGTATGTCGTGACGGGCTTAGGGTAGGAATGGATCCATCCAGTCCTTTTAGAAAACCTTTAAGACAGAACTTTTTTTTTTAAAGGGAGGTTATTTATGATAGTGATTTTTATGCCGATGTTACCTTGTAGTATTCCTAAAACAGAACGATTCCAAAGCCGTCTTCCTATATCACATTGGAAATTCTTCATGATCATCATGTGGGATGAAACCCACTTTTTGGTGGTATTCCTGTTTGGCTAACATGGAAGCTCTTGCTTAGAACTAAGTGCAGAGAGAACTTCAAAACATGATAGGCCTGTACTTCTAACTCAAGTGTTCAAATTTGCTCGTGTGAAAGAAGATAGAAAATTGTCTATTCTCATTTTACTGCTTGTGTTTTCTTAGTAGTTCTTAAAAATGTTTTCTGCTATTTTAGTACAAGTTTATGCCATTAAATGCCCTTGTCCATTTCCTAATGATCCATACTTTGCCACATGAACCCAACCATCAGAATTCAAACTAATTTACGGGTGTAGATTACCAAGAGGAAATGATCAGAAGTGATATTATAAGGCTGTTCCATTTCAAAAGAAGTTTAATGAAGTATTACCAGTAGTGGGAGACATTTTAAGTGATTAATTGGCCATTTAAAACCATTTCTCCACAGTTCCAGGACCTTCTGCAGCCCTCACAACCATGCAGCTCTTCTCCAAGCAAAACCCTTCAAGACAAGAGGTTACCAAACTCCAGCAGCAGGTTAAGACAAACGGTGCCGGCGTGACTGTTCTCAGGCGTGAAATTTCTGAGCTTCGCACCAAAGTGCAGGAACAGCAGAAGCAGCTTCAGGACCAGGACCAGAAGCTGCTAGAGCAGACCCAGATCATAGGCGAACAGAACGCACGCTTGGCGGAGCTGGAGCGCAAACTGCGGGAGGTCATGGAGAGCGCTGTGGGGAACTCCTCGGGGGCTGGGCAGAACGAGGAGTCCCCTCGGAAACGGAAGAAGGCACCAGAAGCCATAGACTCCCTTAGGAAATCGAAGCGTCTCCGGAATAGAAAGTAAAGTTGTGGGGGGTGGCTTTCAAGCTCCAAAGGAAGACCGGTTGAGCAGCCGAAGCAGTGATGCCCGTCAGGACGCCCCGGAGGCTTCTGGGCTTTCAGACAGAATTCAGCGTCAACTTGAACTCTCACAGTTGGGACAGTCTTCTCCCGCTTCTCCTGGTTGAACTGATGCACAGTCTTTTTACTTTGCAATAGATTTGTACTAACCAGACCTGTCCTATCATGTTTTGAGGAGTTAACTTTTTTCTGTGCAGATAACGTTTAAAAGTAAATTTATTTGTTCCTGCATATATGCACATTACAGAAGGATCTGAAACAAACCAGTCTGAACAGACTAGAAGTTAAGTTGAATACAGAAAGTGTCCTGTTTCACTTGAAAGAAAAGACCTACTTTTTAAATGGACAGTATCTTGTTTAAAAAAAAAAAAAGTTGACTTTTTGTTATAAGTGACCTTTGTCTGGAATGTCTGAAAAGTAGTAAATGCTTTTTGGTATCGAAGTAATGGGTAACTAAAACAGACTTCCATAGTGTTGACTGTAGGAGGGGCCTCTACAGGATTGACTATATATTTTTATAAACTACTGGCAAGGGACTTATCCAGTTGTTCTACACATGTTTTCAGTTCTCTTCTGGGGCCACGCCCTGCATTTGCATGGATGCATGCACGCATCGCCTAGTCAGCTCACACAAAAAGCTCTTGGCACTGGCATTGACCTTGAACTTCTCTACTTCTCCACCTTCCTCAGCATTAGCTTATTTGAGCGCCTAACACCTTCCACTGCCACAGCAGCTTGCCTCCAGGGAGGAATTAGTCCATTTGTCCTCCAGTTTTAGGGGAACGAGGAAACATTAAAGCCCATCACTTTCTCTGTTCTCTGTAGGGTTCAGGTATAGTGGCCAAGGCCAGAACCCCAAACTCCAGGGCTCTGTCGGTGTCGGACCTCTGGGGACTGGTCATGGCCCTTCCTCACCACTGTGTGTGTTTATGGGTTGGTGTGCGATCACCTCGGGTGTGAGCAGGGGACCCAACTTGTAGGATGCCGTTGTACCACTGAAAGAAAACTCACTGAAGAAAATCCAACTATGAAAAAGCATTTCGATCATTTCATTTCTGGGGGATGACCTGAGGGAAGCTTTTAAATACTAATTTCAAGCTTTCCTTTTCCTACAACTTTAAACAAAAGCTTTAATTTCGTTTGCACTCCTGAGCGTGTAACTGGAAAAGCATGTCTTGCACTGTTCACCCTTCTAAATGGTCACTTCAACAACCTCCAGATTGTGTACAGTGGTTACTTTCCCTAGCTGTATATTTTTGAGACCTTCAGCTATTACTGTCCTCGTTTTATTTTATGTACTAAATTATGTAATTATTTGACGAATAAGTTCTTTTATCAACTCGTAACAGCTGTTGCCGTGGGCTTCAGTTATTTAAAATAGGTTTGGGTGTACTATAGAAAATTACCCCTGTCCAGGTGGGAGTTGGACACCTGCAAAAAAACTAAGGTTTGGTAAGTACCTTAGTTGAATAAAAGCACAAGGTTACCGCCCTTTCTGCCCGTCCACCATGACACACAGTTATGCATCCTTTAACCTCACCAAGTGAAGCTTTTTCTTATCCATTTTTAATACTGTCCTTAGGTTTTGATCAATTTTCTGTCTGACTTGGAAACTCCATTTACAATGTAGTATGTTTTCAATGAAGAAAAAAAAACATCTAACATCCAAGTGTTTTCATGTTTTGTTGGGAAGGTAATTTTAAAATAAACAATTTCCAAAAAACATTTGTCAGCCAAGGTCATCCATAAAAGTCCCCGTCTGGAACTCGTTTTCTCGGCAGGTGTCATTTTTGTAATCCTAGGATTTAGCCATATTGTTCTAACTGAAGCAGGCCTGCTGGGATACTCATGGCCATGAATAGTCTGCCTTCCCAGTAAAAAGAAGACTCTTTTGAGTAACCAGGTAACACGTTTACAGGTTTACAAAGGGATACAACCTCAGATGATTAGCAGTTGTTCTTGAATTATTTCAAGTTTCCTGGGTTTCTTTTTAAACCGCACCTAGATACCCTAAATGTATGTAGAGTCTTCCATTAGTTAGCATGAGTATTTGGCTTTCTTAGGAAGCGTCCACACTATCAGAAGGTATTTTCTGTCTCAAAGTCCAAATTTCTACAAGATTCACTTGTAACTGTCTGTCCATAAGGCCCATGAGTTGTACCTGTGAAGGCACAAATGCTCATAAGACTAGAAGAAAGCACTACGGTTCAGTTATCTGTTTAAGTCTTCGATCTTACCGAAGACATCTTGCTAAAAAAACACGTCAGGCGATGGCCTTGACCGATTTGATAGCTGTTACTCTTGCTTTTGGATAGCAGAGTGGCACTTAGGGTTCGACAGATCGCAAGATTTAGCAGATTTTCATCAGCTAAAACCAACAGGCCCCAGCGATGCCACAGATGAGCCTCCTGGATGGGAACCGTCTTGCCCGGGGTCAGACACCCTCGGCTTCCGTGCCGTCCGTGAGTGTTGTATTGTCCTGGAGCGAGATGCCATGAGTTACTTGTCCTCGGCCTTGGCTGTTTCTCAGAGGAGACTTCTCTGTGTTAGCGGGTCATTCGTGCTTATCAGTCGATGGCGCAGCCCCCACAACGCAGACCCAGGGGAACAGGCATCAGTCAGTTCCATGGGGACTTGCCCTTCCTCACTCACCCAGGAACCTCTGCGTCTCCCACACGGACTAGGCTCAGTTTTCCCTAATCCCAAATACAAAGTCTTTCAAGACCTGAGGTTACTCAACCTGCTGCTTTTCCAGCTCCTTTCTGGCTCTTCAGAGCCTGGAGATAATGGGGCAGACGCAAACACAGTCCCCGTAGCGAATCACATTTTCAAAAACCGTTGGGGTGCCGTCTGGTCTAAAGCCACTGATCTTAGAAGCAGCTTTTGGGGTTGGTTTGGGTTTTTTTTTTTCTTTTGGTAAAACATGTTTTCTGGAGTACTGAACTTTACAGGGGCTTGCCTTAATCTCTATTTAGTAGTTTCAAGGTGTATGCACTATTATTCTACTTGTTAAAATGTTGCAATATTCTATGTAGCCCCGAAGGTGGGTAAAACAGTATGAGTCATGCCTAAATAAATAAGCTAAAGGTGTCACAATAGCTGGATTTTTGTTTTTTAAGAAAAGATGGACATAGAAAGCTGTGTGTAAGAAGCAGACACCACCGCGCCTTGAGATTGCACTATTTTATGCATTGTTTTCTATGCCATTTCATAGACTGCACTTTAATCTCCAAAGAAACGATGCGTGATGTCCCACTTCCTGATCAGTAGTGAACTGTTTCCTAAAACAGGGCACTTAATTCTGTTTTACTGAAAGAGTTTCTTGGAGGTGGATCCCTTCCCTGAGTTCTCTATTTCCTTAGCCATAATATTTTCTAGGATCTAGGAACTCCTGGTCTTGTCTGTTCCCAACAGTAGAGAATTTTAATTTAATGTAACATAAAATCTCATCCTTGGTGATCAGCACATTCTTACCTCCCATCCTAGCAGTGAGTACCCATTTGTTAGCACTTATCCAACCTCTCAAAATATCATGAAAGTACAATCTGAAGCCAGGAATAGAGGCATTCTGAAAAGTAATTACCCCGTATGATGCAGTCTCTCTCGGAACTGGCTATTTCTGATACATAACACATAAAGTCCAATCTGATAATGCCATCAATTTCTTTAGACCTGAAACTCTTTAACTAGTAGTCCAGGAAGGTTATGAAGTTAAAACTCCTCGGAAATAACAAGTTTCTGTAGCCTGCCATCTGAGGTCAATTCTTTTCAAAAAATACTAAAGCAATCTAAAAAAAAAAGGAAACTAGCAATCGGTTGACTGCTGCCCACCATTATCTTTCTAATAGCACTAATTTGTATTCGTGGTAAGTAGATGCTTGAGTAATGTTGGCCTTTTCCAGTTTCCTGAGAATCTTTGATCCTTAAGATTCCAAAGTTAAGTCCAAATTTCTCCTGTTGTGTCTGAAAGAACCATGGGACTTCGAAGCATATTGGAAATTTATTAGGTCCACTGCCTAAGTATACCGGTCCATATTCAAAGCTATACCAAAAGTTTAGAAGTGTTTAAAATTCCTTTATGTGGTACCATGTCTGTTTACTTATGCTCATGAGCACCAATAAATTACTAGTTTGGCTTCTGGAATTTTAACTGTTACAACCTAGTTCAATTACTGGGAGTGAGAAGCACCTCCCGCTCACACAACAGGGTGCGTGAATAAATGTGTTGTATCCAGTGCTACTTGTTTTCTTTGTATTTCCTGCACAAAAGATGGCAGAGTCCGCTTCTAACGGGCTTCTAACGGGCGCACTGTGTTGCTAGTGTCCACCCGGGAAGCACAGCTCTGTGTGTGTTTCCCATGTGTTCTTTCGGTCTTCGCAGCCGCCTGGTGAAGCAGGGGCACCCCACATAGGGAACTTAACCACAGGCTGAGCAGCATATCTTTACTTTTAGACACAAGTGCCTCAGTGGGATTTGAACACAGACCCGCCCACCTCCAACTCTCAGGTGCTTCCTGCTACGCTGTCCCACATTCTAAACCAGCTGGGAGCTTTGAGACTCTAGATGACATTCATTCTAAGCTGAGCAATAACTATACAGATGAACATTCCATACATCTAGAAGGAGTCAATGACATGTAGAACTTAATAGCACAGAGGGCAGCGCTTGGAGAAGGCAACTTTTGTCCTCAAGTTTTTTGGCCATGGATTCACCCTAAGCAGGCAGGTAAAACATTTTCAAGGCTTCTAGGACCTGTAATCCCATATGAGGCAGACCTCACAGTAGATGGGGTCCGAGGCCACTAACCCAAGCCCATAACTGCCTTACTATAATATATGTTTCCAGTCAATTCAGAGGAGTGATCACCATTGGTTCTTTCGCCCTGTCAGGGATGAAAACCAGTTCATTTTCCCAAATACCCTCCAGCTTGAAAACTAGAGGTTGAGAATTTCAGTGAAATTAAAACACCAAACGTTCTCACAAATTGGACTTGATGAAAGTTTAAAAGTCTTGTGCCTCAGAAGACATGATCACACAGTTAAAAGACACCCCACAACAGGGAGTGATTGCAACTCCTGCATCCGGTAAGTGCTTACTAGCCACAGCATAGAGATCTCCTAAATCTCAGCCACGAAAACAAAACAAAACAAAACAAAACAAAAACCTGATTTAAAACTGTGTGAGGACTTAAACAGACATTTCTCCAAAGCATACAATCAAATGGCTAGGAAGCACGTGTAAAGATGTTTACCTGCACCCATCAGGGAAATGCAAATCAAAGCTACTAGGAGCTACCAGCTCCTGTCTATTGTGATGGCTACTATATTTAAAAAACAAAACAGGGGCGCCTGGGTGGCTCAGTGGGTTAAAGCCTCTGCCTTCAGCTTGGGTCATGATCCCAGGGTCGTGGGATCGAGCCCGCCCCATATCAGGCTTTCTGCTCTGCGGACAGCCTGCTTCCTCCTCTCTCTCTCTGCCTCTCTGCCTACTTGTGATCTCTGTCTGTCAAATAAATAAATAAAATCTTTTAAAAATTTTAAAAATAAAAAACAAAAAACCATGGGTGCCTGGGTGGCTCAGTGGGTTAAGCCTCTGCCTTCAGCTCAGGTCATGATCTCAGGGTCCTGGAATCGAGCCCCGCATCGGGCTCTCTGCTTGGCAGGGAGCCTGCTTCCCCCCCCCCCGCTCTCTCTGCCTGCCTCTCTGCCTGCTTGTGATCTCTGTCTGTCAAATAAATAAATAAAAATATTTAAAAAAACAAATACAGAAACTAACAGTATTGGCAAGGATGTAGAGATATCAGAACTATCCTGCCCTGTTGGCGGTCAGCTAAAATGGTACAGCTGCTGTGGAAAAGAGAGTTCTCAAAAAATTAAAAATTGGAGCTTCTGGGTTGGTGCACCTGTGTCACATGCATGGAGGGGACATGAAGTTCCAAACCCTTCTCCCCTATCTCACCCCATGCATCAATTCCATCTGGCTGTTGATTCCCATCCTTCATCGTATCCTTTCATAACACTAAAAAATGATAGAATTACCACATGATCCTGCAGTTCCAATTCTGGGTACGTAAAAGGACTGGGAAGCAGGGTCTGGAAGAGAGAAGTGCACGCCATGTTCCCAGAAGCTATTCACCATGGCTAAAAAGTGGAAACAACCCATGTCCACTGACATGAGTGCAGAAGCAAAACGCGGTGTGTGCCTACCACAGAATACACTCAGCCTTCAAAAGCAAGGAGACTCCAACCCCTGCTTCAGCATGGATGAACCTCGAGGGCAACCTACTCAGTAAAACAGGTCAGCCACATAAAGAAAAGTACCGCAACTTCCCTTACATGACATTCTCGGATTAGTCACAATCGCAGGCATAGAAGGGAGAATGATGGCTGCCAAGGGCCAGGTTAGAGGGGTGAGGGGTAGAGAGTTTCAGTTTTGCAAGGGGGAAACAGTTCAGAAAATGGCTGGTGGTGATGGCAGATGGCTACAGATTTCCCTCTAAGTACCGATTGGCTATGTCCCACCACTTTCGGTGTAGAGTGTCTTCATTTCCATTCATCTCAAAGTATTTTCTGACTTTCTTTGTGACTTTATCTTTGACCCTTTGGTTATTCAGGACTGTGTTGGTTGATTCCCACATATATGTGAGTTTCCCAAATTGCTTTCCATTTTTTACTTCAATTCTCATTCCACTGTGATCAGGAAACATACCTTGCATCATTGCAATCCTTTTTACTTTTCTTTTTTTTTCCCTTTTTACTTTTCAAAGCTAAGTTTCTGTCTGCAAGGATGTTCCATATGCACCTGAGAAGAATATGTCTTGTGCTGTTTCTGTGCAGAGTGTTCTATACATAGTCTTTAGGTCCAAGGGGTTCACAGTGTTTCCAAGTCTTCTATTCTCGGTGGATCACGTCCAGTTATTCTCTCCATTATTGGAAGTGGGATATTCAAGTCTCCAGCGATGACGGTTGAAATGTCTACTGGTCCCCGCAGTTCGATCAGTTTTGCTATCATCATAAAACGAACCTCATTATTGCTACATTTCAAGCCTCTTGTGTCCAATACTTGCAAAACCACTCCAGCTTTCTTATTGTTGCTGCTTGCATGACGGATCTTTTCCCATTATTTTGTTTTCAAGTTATTTGCATCTCTGAATATGAAGTGTCTTTCCTGTAGTTCCTATATACAGACAGTCCCCAACTTTACAATGGTTCAACTAACAATTTTTCAACATTACGATGCTGTGAAAGCAATATGCATTCAGTAGAAACCATACTTGGAATGATTATTTTTTTTCCTGTGTGAGACAACACTGTCTTGTGCTGCTGGGTGGCAGCAAGTCACAGCATCCTCTCAGCCATGTGATCACGGGGGTAAACAACTGATACAACCATTCTGCTTTTCACTTTCAGTACAGTATAGTCAATAAACTACATGATATATTCAACACTTTATTATAAAATAGGCCTTGTGTTAGGTGGTTTTGCCCAACTATAGGCCAATGTAAGTGTTCTGAGCACATGTAAAGGACACTTGGCTGAGCTATGATGGTCTGTAGGTTTGGTGTGTTAAATGTATTTTTTTAAGTTTTGTTTTTTTGTTTTTTGTTTTCTTTTTTTTTTTAATAATCTCTACATGCAATGGGGGGCTCAAACTGACAACCCTGAGATCAAAAGTTGCACGCTCCACCAACTGAGCCAGCCAGATGCCCCTAAATATATTTTGACTTATGGTTCATATTTTTAACTTACCAGGGCTTATCAGGACATAACCCTGTCCAAAGTTAAGGAAGATCTGTATTTGGAGTTTATATATATATATATATATATATATTTTTTTTTTTTTTTTTAAAGATTTTATTTATTTATTTGACAGACAGGGATCACAAGTAGGCAGAGAGGCAGGCAGAGAGAGAGGAAGGGAAGCAGGCTCCTCGCTGAGCAGAGAGCTCAATGCAGGGTTCCATCCCAGGACCCTGGAATCATGACCTGAGCAGAAGGCAGAGGCTTTAACCCACTGAGCCACCCAGGCGCCCCTGGAACTTATATTTTTATCTAGTCTGTAGATCTCTGCCTTTTGACTGGATTCCTTAATTCATTCACATTTAATATTATGATAAGGTTGGGGCGCCTGGGTGGCTCAGTGGGTTAAGCCTCTGCCTTCTGCTTGAGTCATGATCCCAGGGTCCTGGGATCGAGCCCCACATTGGGCTCTCTGCTTGGTGGGGAGCCTGCTTCCTCCTCTCTCTCTGCCTGCCTCTCTGCCTACTTGTGATCTCTCTCTGTCAAATAAATAAATAAAATCTGGGATGCCTGGTTGGCTCAGTTGGTTGAGCGGCTGCCTTCGTCTCGGGTTATGATCCCAGCGTCCTGGGATCGAGTCCTACATCGGGCTCCTTGCTCGGTGGGGAGCCTGCTTCTTCCTCTGCCTCTGCCTGCCACTCTGTCTGTCTGTGCTCGCTCCCGCTCTCTCTCTGGCAAATAAATAAATAAAATCTTAAAAAAATAATAAATAAATAAATAAATAAAATCTTTAAAAAAAATAAGCTTGATGCTTTAAAAAAATATTATGATAAGGTTGGATTTATCTTTGCTATTTTACTTGTTTCTTATATGTCTCAAGTCTTATTCCCCTTCTAGTCCTCCGTGCTGATTTCTTTTGTATTTAGTGAATATTTTCTTTTGTAAAATTTTAATTCCTTTAATGATTTTTTGCACTATGTGTTTTTGTTATGTTCATAGTGGTTGCTTTATGTGCTTGCCATATACATCTTAACTTACCGGGATATTTCAAGTTTATTCTAACCTAATTCCAGTGACATATAGAAATGTTACACCTAGGGGTGCCTGAGTGGCTCAGTGGATTAAGCCTCTGCCTTTGGCTCAGGTCATGATCTCGGGGTCCTGGGAATCATGCTCTCTCCTCAGTGGGGAGCCTGCTTCCCCCCTCTCTCTGCCGGCCTCTCTACCTACTTGTGATCTCTGTCTGTCAAATAAATCAATTTAAAAATCTTTAAAAAAAAAAAAAAGGAAATGTTACACCTATATAGTTTCATTTCCTTTTCCTCCACTTTGTGCTATTATCATTAAACATATTATATCTGTGTATGGTACAAGTCCCAAATACACTGTTATAATTGTTACTTTATATAATCTTGTGCTTCAGAAAGAAACTGAGAGGAGAGCAACTATATATGGAGTTTGTTATACTTGCCTTATTTACCATTTTCATTTCTCTTAATTTGTTTCTGTGGATTTGAGTTACCATCTGGTGTCATTTCCTTGATCCAAGGCAGCTTTGCTCCCATCACATGTGCCATTATTGTTATTTATATTTGTATATGCTATTAGGCCAGTGATACAATTATATACATACTGCTTTCTACAGTTGTTTTTGAAATAAGTAGAAGAAATAAGTGTTTATTCTAGCTGTTATAATTACTTACCTTTGTGATGCTCTTTATTTTTTTTATGTGGGCCAAGTTACATTCTGGGGTCACTTGCTCTCAGCCTGAAGAACTTCCTATAGTATTTCTTATCAAATGGCTGCTTGAGCAACAAATTCTCTCAGTTTATGTTTTTTTTTTTTAAGATTTTATTTATTTATTTGATAGACAGAGATCACAAGTAGGCAGAGAGGCAGAGAGAGAGAGAGAGGAGGAAGCAGGCTGTCCGCAGAGCGGAGAGCCCGATGCAGGGCTCGATCCCACGACCCTGGGATCATGACCCGAGCAGAAGGCAGCGGCTTTAACCCACTGAGCCACCCAGGCGCCCCTCTCAGTTTATGTTTATTTGGAAATGTTTACCTTCATATTTGAAAGATAGTTTCTCACAGGGAACCTAGGTGGTTCAGTTGGTTAAGTGTCTGCCTTCGGCTCAGGTCATGATCTCCAGGTCCTGGGATCAAGCCTCAGTGTTGGGCTCCCTGATCAGTATGGAGTCTGGTTCTCCCTCTCCCTCTGCCTCTCCCCCTGCTTGTGCACTCTCCATCTCTCTCTCAGATGAATAAATAAAATCTTAAAAAAAAAAAAAAAAGATAGTTTTGCTGGATATAAGAGTCTTAGTTGCCAGGGTGTTTTCCCACCAGCACTTGGACTATGCCATCCCACTGCCTTCTGGTCTTCACTGCTTCCAATGAGGAGTCATTGGAAGTTGATGCTGTGGGGTTTCCTTGTATATGATGAGTCATATTTCTCTTGCTCTTTCAAGATTTTCTCCTTGTGTTTCAGCATTTTGCAATGATGTCCTTGGGTGTTGATCTCTTATTTTGTCCATTGAGTCCATGAGCTTGGAATCCATTGAGCTTCTTGGATGTATAGAAAAATGTTCTTCAACAAATGTGGGTAGTTTTCAACTATTTTTTTTCTTTGAAAAATTTGCCTACATTCCCATTACACGTATATTGATACTTTTAATGCTATCTCACATTACTCTGAACTCTCTATTGTTCGTGTATGTATACGTGTGGTAAAATATACATAAGATAGTTTGCCATTTTAACCATCTTTAAGTGTACAATTAAGTGGCATCCAGTATATTCACAATGTGGTACAGACACTATCCAGTTCCAGAACTTTTTCATCATCCCAAACAGAAACTCTATACCCATTAAACAATAGCTTTCCATTCTCCACTTCCTCCAGCCTCTGCTAATGTCTGTTATTTTTTGTCTATGTCTGGTTAACTTTTATACTTTAACCATAGCAACTTCCTTTTTATCAGGCTTTCATGGGAGTGAGGCAATTCTTTGGCTTTAAGGTGTAAGTTGAAGAAAACTACTATCTGGGGAAAAATAAAAAATATAACCCAGATGGGGATGGGAATGGTGGTGAATTTCATTTGAAAGGATTTTTTTTTTTTTAATACAGAGAGAGAGAACACATGTGCACGAGTAGGGGAGGGGCAGAGGGTGAAGGAGAGAGAATCCCAAGCAGGGTCCACATTCTGCATGGAGCCTGATGCAGGGCTCGATCTTACGACCCTAAGATCATGACCCATGCTGAAATCAAGAGTCAGACGCCTAACTTACTTAGCCACCCAGGTGCTCCCATTTGAAAGGATTTTTTGAGTAGCTCTGGGATCAGAAATGGTCCAAATTAGAAGTTGATATTCAGAACCTGATAGATAGGAAAAAGGAAACATACATAATGGCCAATAGACACATGAAAAGATGCTCAGTATCACTAACCATCAAAGAAAGGCGGTTGAATCCACAATGAGATATCACCTTATACCTGTCAGAATGGCGATTTTTAAAAAACAATCTTGTTGTTTTACTCTGCTACTATTGCAAAAGTGTTTCTGTAAAATGCTTCATCTTCAAAGAGATTCATGGAGGGGAGCCTGGGTGGCTCAGTGGGTTAAAGCCTCTGCCTTGGGCTCAGGTCATGATCCCGGAGTCCTGGGATTGAGCTCCGAATCAGGCTCTCTGCTCAGCGGGGAGCCTGTTCCCCCTTCTCTCTGCCTGCCTCTCTGCCTTCTTGTGATCTCTGTCTGTCAAATGAATAAATAAAATCTTCTTTAAATTTATTTTTAAAAATTTTTTAAAAGAGATTCACAGAAAGGACTTTACAAGTACAAATTTTCTGATAACTTTAAATTATAAAATTAAATGGGGTACAAATTTCCAGAATTAATAGAAAAACTGGATTCAAGCAGAACAAGTACTAAATATATGTGACTTGGGACGCCTGGGTGGCTCAGTGGGTTAAGCCACTGCCTTCGGCTCGGGTCATGATCCCAGAGTCCTGGGATCGAGTCCCACATCGGGCTCTCTGCTCTGCGGGGAGCCTGCTTCTCCCCTCCCCTCTCTGCCTGCCTCTCTGCCTACTTGTGTGATCTCTGTCTGTCAAATAAATACATAAAATCTTTAATAAAAAAAAAATATATGTGACTGAATGAAATCACAATGATGATTATGACTTTTTGTTTGAATTATGGCTGGTTCCCTAATGTGGTTTTTTTTTTAAGATTTTATTTATTTGACAGACAGAGATCACAAGTAGGCAGAGAGGCAGGCAGAGAGAGGAGGAAGCAGGCTTCCTGCTGAGCAGAGACCTGATGCAGGGCTAGATCCCAGGACCCTGGGATCATGACCTGAACCGAAGGCAGAGGCTTAATCCACTGAACCACCCAGGCACCCCCCTAATATTTTGTTTTTCCAGGCCTAAGGCAATGCCTTCTCTTAAACTATCTATGACTTACAGCAATCTGGTAAAGGATAGTTTTGTAAACAAAGATGAAATATTTACTTTTCCTCAGGAACTATTCCCTCCAGAATTCAGAAACTCAAGAGTATTTTCCTAAGTTCAATAAGAATCTGTTTTCTTCATGATGGGACACAACTGGAAACACTGCCCATATGACCAAGAGTTTGATTGGAATGTCATATTTGAGAGAGACCTGAATAGACTCAGATATGACCACACAGCTTTCAGGAACTGCTTGGATAAATCAGTCTGTAATCTTGCTCACGGGTAAGTAAGGAAGGTCACTTCCTTTTGCTAATTGGGCCAACCTTTCAGAGGGCTGGATTTGTTTTCAAAACTCCCTACCCATCCACGATGCTAGAGACCTCTGGTCCTCCCTGTGACCAATCTCTCTTCTATTTCCAACTACTCCCCATTCCGCCTTCAAAGTCACCTAA
This sequence comes from Taxidea taxus jeffersonii, assembly GCA_003697995.1. Classification (NCBI taxonomy): domain Eukaryota; kingdom Metazoa; phylum Chordata; class Mammalia; order Carnivora; family Mustelidae; genus Taxidea; species Taxidea taxus. Next base: position 6,304 of record RCUC01138235.1, on the reverse strand, counting down.
AGGAATCTGCCTTTCAGGGCCAGAGTATCCATGCCTCGTGTTTACCTTTCTCCAATTATAACTGTACCTTCCCAACCAGACACAAATGCCCATGGCACGTTCGCACCCCTGTGCTCTTATGATTACAAATCAGATGTGCCCACAATCGCCGTCTCACCAGTGGTGGCCATCCTTGCAAAGCCACTGTTGTTCCTGGTCATAGAATCACCCTTGATCATCTTGTAGCCGGACAAGGTGTCTGTACTGCGGCTGACGCCACATGCCCCACACTTCCGGGGAAGCTGAAACTCGGTGACATAAAGTCACCGAAGAGGCAACTTGGCTTACAAAAGCAATTCCTTCAACAGGGTCTTTCTCTGACTTGATTTTGATCAGTGTGGGTCTTGGGGGCCGCGGCTCCAAAGTGCACCTAGACACTGGGAATGGTTCTGCTTGTAATAACCAGAGCTGGCTCCCTAGCACACTGTATGCCCTTAAAAGCTTCAGATGCACGTTCACGGCCACTAAGAAGCCAGCCCACAAGCTCCCCAGGAATGGAGAGTCAGAAACGGGACTAAGACAATGACCCACTAAGCAGCTGTGAGCCTGAAGTCATGACCTGTGCTTACCACAGAGCATCAGCAAACACTGAGACCTTTGGGGACCAAGTGGGGAGGTGGGCCAGGGACGTACATTTTTCTTTTTAAAAATATTTTATCTATTCATCTGACAGAGAGAGAGAGAGAGAGAGAGAGAGAGAGAGAGCGCGCACACAGGCAGGGGGAGCGGAAGAGGGAGAATCAGGCTCCCGGCTGAGCAGAGACCTGACATGAGGCTCCATCCCAGGACCCTGGGATCATGACCTGGGCTGAAGGCAGACGCTTCACCTACTGAGTCATCTAGGCAGCGTCCCACCAGAGCCTTAAATTTTGATCATGTCCTCAGGGGAGCAAAACACTGGATTAAAAGTAGGAGAATTGTTTAAAAAAAAAAATCTGAAGGCTACAGATGGAATCAGTTATGCTCTGTCCCAGTCAGCAAACTGAGACCTAACATGCAACCCAACTTCAGGCTTGGCCGCTCCCAGATCACCAGACCTTCAGCCCCTGAGTCTGAACTGATCTGCCCCATTGGGGGGACCCGTGACATGGGAAGAGATCATTCAGTCCCGGGCCAGCAGGGGGACCTCTTGACTCAGGAAAGGGACTTTCAGCCCAGGGTCCCAACTTGCAGGGGACCCCTGATATGTGGAGGGGAACTTCAGCCCCAGGTCCCCCCAGCGAGGGACCTCTGATGCTGGGGGGGACCTTCAGCCCCAGGTCCCCACCAGGGATGGGAACTCTGACGCGGGGAGGGATCCTTCACCCCTGGCTCCCCACCAGCGAGGGGACCCCTGATGCGGGGAGGGATCCTTCAGCCCCAGGTCCCTACCAGGGAGAGGAACCCCTGACATGAAGAGGGGACCTTCAGCCCGGAGTCCCTACCAAGGAGGGAACCCCTGCTTCAGCCCTGGCTCCCCACGAGCACGGGGACTGTCTAATGTGGGGAGGGGACCTTCAGCCCGGGGGGTCCCCACCAGCAGGGGGGACTACCTGACCCAGGAAGGGGACCTGGCTGGATCCCACCCAATTCTCACTAGAAGCCCACACACCACACCCCAGGCTCTGAGGCCACAGTGTGTGCCACTCCGAGCTCCTCTGTCTGCTAGGTGGGATGCTGGAAGAAATTGTGGGTTTTTTTCTTTTTGGCAAAATAATAAATTATGTTGAGATTGGCAGATAGTTGTTGCTGATATATTTTTCTCTCAATGTTTACAGAAATTTTCAAAATAAAAAAAATTTTTTTGAAGAGTTTATTTGAGGGGCGCCTGGGTGGCTCAGTGGGTTGAAGCCTCTGCCTTCAGCTCAGGTCATAATCTCAGGGTCCTGGGATCGAGCCCCACATCAGGCTCTCTGCTCCGCGGGGAGCCTGCTTCCTCCTCTCTCTCTGCCTGCCTCTCTGCCTACTTGTGATCTCTGTCAAATAAATAAATATTTTTTAAAAAATAAAAAAAGTTTATTTGAGAAAGAGAGCATGTGAGCAGGGTGAGGGAGAAGAATAGTGAGAGGCAGAGGGAGAAGCTGACTCCCCACCAAGCCAGGAGCCTGATGCGGGGGCTCAATCCCAGGTCCCTGAGATCATGACCTAAGCCAAAGGCAGACTCTTAACCTGAGCCACCCAGTCTGAAAAAAAAATAATTTTACACACCACACAAACACTGGGGTCCTTGAGGATCTGCATGCATTTTGGGGGGCTAATTGGCTTTCAGCTGCGAAACCTGGTCCCCGCCTTAAAGCTGGGCGACATTCTGTCTGCCACCTGAGGTGGCTGGAATTTTCCCAGTGGTAAGGACAAGATTCCATTTCAGAGAAGGCAGGCCTTCTGTAAAGGGACCGATAAAGCCCCTGAAGCAGAAAGGAGAGGAGGCAAGGGCAGAGGAGACTAGGGCTGAGCAGAGGGCCTCCGCCCCGGAGGACCAAGAGCCCCTCCAGGTCCAGCATTCCTCCGTGCTCACCAAGGGGAGGGCTGCCTGTAACAGCAGTACATAGCTCTGAAGGAAGAACTCTCTTCTAGTAGTTTGCAGAACCTGAAGAGGATGCCCAGTGGCCCCTCGAAGGGATCCTGGAGTACCCAGGATCCCAGGGAGGTGATATCCTTCCTTGGTTAATGAGAAGTCCTGGCCAGCGGTCCCAGGTCCCGGAAGGCACCGCTGAGGTTGTTTTTCAAGGGTAGCTCTGGAGTAAGACAGCCGGCCCGGAGGACCACACTAGAGTTGGTGGCATGGGCTCCATAGTGACCAGCCCAGAACGGCGTGTCCCGCCCCAGTGTTTGAAAGACACAAAGTGCATGCCCATCCTGATGTTGGAGAACACGTGGGTGACCTGAAAGCAGACATGGTTGTTCCCCTGCTGGATGGGCTCCGGGAAAGAAGAGATTTCATCCCTGACGTTCAGCCTGGCATCTGGAAGCCGGACAAGGAGTCGGTACACACAACCACAGTCGTCTCGGGGTCCCCACCAGTCAGAGACACAGATCTCAATCTTGCTGCTACCTAGAAGCTCTGGCCACAAACCCTCCTTCACCTGCTTTTTGCGACACCGCCTGTAGGAAGATACGAAGCGGGTCTGCGAGGGGGCCCCCGAGCACCGGTGTCAGGTTTACCTCCACCACTCAGCTGTGCCCACCGTGCCGCACCTTCCAACCCTGGAGGCCTTCCCGGCCGCAGGGGTTGTGGATGAGGCTGAGTCCGAACGGTCGGAGCCTGCAGAGGCGTCTCAGGAGGCCGGGCCTGACGTCGAGGCGCGCGGGCAGCAGCTGCGGACGAGCGGCAACAGGGCGCCCTGCTCCCGGGCCAGGACGCGCGTCCACAAAGCTGGCTGTCCGCCAGGGCACGCGGGTCCCGGCACACCCGGCGGCAGGAGGTCGGCAGCGGCGCGGGGACACGTGGCTCAGACCAGCAGGAGCAGCTCCGGGGCCAGCACCTCCTCGGGTCGCGCTCCCGCGCGGCCCCGGCGTCCACGGTCCACTCCAAGAGCAAGGGCGGCGGTGACCCGGATCAGAGCCCGGGCTCCTCGCCGGTGGCTCTCTCCGTCCCAACAGTATCTTCCTCTTTGTAGTTTCAGCCCAGGTCTTCTTTTGTAAAGGAGAAGTGACTAATTTTGGAACAGAAAGCCCTCGCAGAAGAAGCTGTGGCTGCGACTGTCCCCGAGGGGCCGCGCGCCCGCAGCAGCCGAGAAGCGCAGCCACTGACCCGCACGCCCCACACCCCTGGGCTGCGGCAGTCGGCCGCGGTTATAACCCGCAGCTGCGCAGCCTGCCTAGTCTAGAGACCGCCGATGACGTCACAGGGTGGGGCCATTGGGGCGGGGTCAGAACGTGGAGAGAGCCAATGGGCTGGAGGGGCGGGGGCCGGCGGGGCGGGACCGTGGCGGCAGGACCAATGGGCCGGCGGGCTGGGGGCGGGGCGGGCGAGGCGGGACCGCGGGGCAGGACCAATGGGCTGGCGGGGCGGAGCGGGGCCCCGGGGCTCCGCCCCGGCCTCCGTCTTCACCCGGAGCTGCCGCCGCCGTGGCCTCGGAGGAGCCGGGCCGGAACGTGAGAGCTGGTGCGGGTCCGCCAGCTGCCGCCATGGGGAACCGCGTCGCGCGAGAAGACTTCGAGTGGGTCTACACGGACCAGCCCCACGCCAGCCGGCGCCAGGAGATCCTGGGTGAGGCCGGGCTCGCGCCCCGTTATGTGCGCGCGGCCTCCCGCCGCCGGGGCGCGCTCTCCGCCTCGGCCTGGCGCCCCGGCCCCCGCGGCCCGTTAAAGAGCCGGTGGGGGCTCGCGGCGGGCCGGGTCCCGGGGGGGCCCCGGCGGGGAGGTCCGGGGGTTCCCGGCGGGGAGGGGGCGCTCGGGGGGGCGGGGCTTCCGGCGGGCGGGGGGCTTTCCGGCGCGCCCGCGCGCGTCCTGCGGCTAGGAGAGCCTCCGGCACGGGCCCCGGGAGCGCGGGCGCCGGCGCGTGCCGGGCAGGGCGTGGTCCTGGGCCTGCGGGCCCCGTGCCGCCGCGCTCCGGGAGGCTGACGCGGGCGAGCTGGCCTGACCAGGGGCGGGGGGCTGCGAGCGGGGGCGCCCGGAGGCCTCGAGGACCCGCGCACGGAAGATCGGCAGAGTTCAGCCGGCTGCTGCCCCACGGGCATCCAGGGCACCTCGCCCCTGGCTCGCTAGGCCTCGGTGGGCCCCGCAGTTGGAGGGCGCGCTTAGCTGCCGGGAGCTGCTCCCAGGCCGCTCCTGACGCCGGGGCCGAGCACTGGCATGAGTGGGTTACAGACACGACCCCGCTTGGCGCTCGCAGAAACTAGTCCCTGGTACCCCGAGTCTAACGACGACGAGTAGATAAAGTGTGAGGAGGGGTGCAGGGGTTCCAGTCGAGGCAGATGCTCTCCACCGCTTCGAAAAAATCAGGAAACCAGCGGGTGCCAAGTCGAATAGGAGGAATAATTTCTCACAAAGCCCCTGCCCAGCTTTTCTTCTCAACATCCATTGCCCAGTGAGCAGAGAAAGCCAGCCCGAATTTTGCTGGGGTGTCTAGAGTTAGGGATTTCATGCTTCCAGAAATTAGAGTTAGTAGGTCCAGTTAAAATGGATTTTTAAAAAATGGAATCAGTAAATTGGTAGCTTGAATCTTTACAGTTGCTATTCAGGATAGCCTTTTAAGAGACTTCGGTTATTGGGTGTGTGTTTTCTTTTTATTTTTAATTAAAACTATAGTTTGCATGATTACACAGGAGAGACAGCGTCTGACAAATCTGATCCATGCCTTAGACAGTCAACGTGACCGGTAAGAACAGTGTGGTTGTTCACCTTGTAAAAGACCCAGTGCCTCAGTACTGGAACTTAGCCGTGGATTTACTATTCAGATAAGGAAGTGAAAAGGTGCCTATTGAAACTTATCTTGACAATGAGCCTTTTCCCACATACTTAACATCACGGAACCATTTCACTGGGAAAGTAAAAGGATGACAGATTCCTCATTGAAAATACAGCCCTTTTCCCTGCAAATACTGCTCAGTATCCCATTTCAGGAGTGGAGATGGAATAACCCCAGGAAAGATGAGAATACTTAAATGGTAAAGAGATAGTTCTGGAATTGGCTGGGTTTTGGCAGGGGAGAGAGAGCCATGAGAGAACGTGGATGTTTTTTAATAACTGACATCTGTATGCTAAATGTGTGTTTGGAGTTATATTTAAGGTTCATTTGAAAGGTGGTTCAGTGGGTTGAGCATCTGACTCAATTTCAGGTCAGGTTCAGGGTCATAAGACCGACATCCCACCCCCCACGCCAGGTTCCAGGCTAGCATGGAGTCTGCTTAAGATTCTATACCTCCCTCTCCCCGCCCCCCCAAAGGAAAAAATAAATCAAAAAATAAAAGAAAAAAAATGACCTCCTTAGTGAAGGCTAAGGAACGAGACCGGTATTAGTGGGTCAAGTAATACAGCACAAGAAATGCTCTTTTTACTGCCCATCCACAGGGAAACCGTGTTTTTTAACAGCTTCATTAAGTTACAATGCATGAACTATAAAATTCATCCATTTAAAGTGTACAATTCAGTGTTCTTTAGTGTGTTCACACAGTTGTGTAACTACCAGTACAGTCTAAGTTTAGAACATTTTTGTCTTCCCAGAAAGAAACCCCATACTCAAAAGCAGTTCTTGTGTTCCCCAGTCACACTCCTCAGCCCTAGGCCACCACCAATCTACTTTCTGTCTCTGTAGATTTTACCTGTTCCAGACTTTTTTTTTTTT
>RCUC01138234.1:0-16931 GCA_003697995.1 Taxidea taxus jeffersonii | reverse complement strand
TTCCTAGATGTGGACACAGCAAGACATCCTTTCCTCCGTTCTCCCCCTACTGAATCCTGAAAACAAAGGTTTGGTTTCTTTCTTTCATTTTCCACATAGGAGTTGCATGTTGGAGACACATGAACAAAATGTGAACACCTAAGTTTCTTGAACTTTTTTGTTGTTGTTTTTCATGGTTTTCTGCTAAAAATATAGAACTAATCAGAAAATTCCACATATACCCATTAACACAACATGTTACATTCCCTTCTAGAATATATAGGACTCCCTTGAAAAGCAGCTCACGTGCTGAGCATTTAATTGTACAGTGAGCCATTTGATTTCAGTTTCTGCTGGAGCTTGGTATTGAATAAGACAAGACAACTTCTTCTGAGCTTTGAGTGAATCCATTATTCTTATATGCTTTTTATTTTTACTTATTTTTTAATTTAAGAAATATTTTATTTATTCATTTAATACAGAGAGAGAGAGAACATGAGCAGGGATGAGAGGGGCAGAGGGAGAGGCAGACTCCCTGCTAAGCAGGGAGCCCAAGGCAAGACTCGATTCCAGGACCCTGGCATCACAACCTGAGCTGAAGGCAGATGCTTAACTGACTGAGTACCTCCAGGGGCTTAAACCCCAAGGTTTTAAACCATAACTTAGTATGATTTGCTTCTCTTTATGGGATGAAACTCCACCTATGCCAAAAGGCATATGTAGATGTAGAATACTTTTCTTTTTTATTTGTAATTTCTTAAGTAATATATGAATATATTCTCCTTTCTAAAAGAAATTAATCATTATAGATACAGCCATACTCTGTCAGAGACCAGAGGGGTTTTACTGAAAGAGCTAATATTCACACACAGCTTCTGTATCTTCATCTTGTATTTTCACCTGAATGTAGACTTGAACAGGTTTTTCTGATACATCTTAAGAATAATAAGGATAACTGTTATTTGTATAACACATTAGAGTTTGTAAACTCTTTTGGAATGTGTAATAGTATATCCATTTTTCATTTGAAGAATTTGAAGTTAGGTTAATAATAGAGCTCAAAATTGAACCTAGGCTTTTGAGCCCTGTGCTCTCTCTACCACAGTATGTCATATCACAGTGGGTCTTCTTAGTGCTAACCACATGTCACAAAGGCAGTTGGAGGGACCGGACCCTTAAAGGCCCGTTCCTGTTTTCAAGCCTTTTTTAGGCACTAACTCTTTGGGAGAAAATCCAGGCCGAGGCAAGAGCTTAGTATGTAGGTAGATAGTTCAGTTTGAGAACTGATCCCATGAAGTAAAGAGCAGGGGACCAGGAAGAGTGAAATTGGAAAGAGGAAAAGCCAGTGCGATGAGGTATTATTACTTAGTCACTTCTGTGGACAAAGTGGCCTTAATCCTGTGCTATCTCTTGGTTGATGGTTGTGCTTCTGGGTTTGTACTTTGACCATGCCGGACTGCAGATGCCTCATCTCTGGGACCAGGGATGGTATGAGGCAGCCAATAGTCAGATCACACCAACATACAGCTGAATGCCGCTGTTGCAGGTGGGGTGAAAGATGGACTTTTAAGGAGAATTGGGCACAAGAGGTGTCCAACTAACCAAGAGGTTAATTCAACAAAAATTCATCTGCTTTTGATGGCTGCATAGTACTCCATTTGTGTGTGTGTGTGTGTGTGTGTGTGTGTGTGTGTGTGTGTGTATACACACACCACATCTTCTTTATCCATTTGCGACGACATGGATGGAACTAGGCGGTATTATGCTTAGTGAAATAAGTCAATTGGAGAAAGACAACTATCATATGATCTCCCTGATATGAGGAATTGGATATGCAATGGGAGTGAGGGTTAAGGGGGTAGGAAAAGAATAAAGGAAACAAGATGGGATCGGGAGGGAGACAAACCAAAAGAGACTCTTAATGTCATAAAACAAACTGAGGGGGGTAGGGGGTAGGGGTGTTGGGAGAGGGTGGTGGGGTTACATTATATGTTTATATAAAAATAAAAAAAATTCATCTGCTTTTGCCTTATTATGAGGAATGAGGTTCTTGTATTCTATAGAGAGAAATTTGAAAGAATTCCACCTATCACAGAACTAATTTCCAAAGCCCAGTTGTTAAAAACTATAGAACTAATCACAAAAGTTAGTTCTGGAATTTCCCATTCCTAATGTTTTCCTTTTTGAATGAGTTTTAGTAGTTCCTGCCTTTTTAGGAATTTGCCCATTTCATCTTTTAATTGTTGACATACCATTGTTTGTAATTTTCTCTCATAAACCCTTTTATTTCTGTAAGGTTTAGTATTGACATCTCCTCTTGCATCTTTTAGTTTATTTGTAATTTGAGTCCTAGCTCTTTTTCCTGATAAGTCCAATTCAGTTTTTGTCAATTTTGTTGGTATTTTCAAAGGATCAACTTTTGGTTTTGTTGAGTTTACTCTGTTTTTCTCTTTTCTACTTCATTTATTTTCACTCTCATTATTTCCTTTCTTCTGCTTGCTTTGGGTTTAGTTTGCTCTTCTTCTGGTTTCTTAAAGTGGAAAGTTATTTTATTGACTTGTGATTTTTTTTACCCCCTCCTTTAATGTAGGGATTTACAGACATAAATTTCCTTCCAGGCACAGCATTAGCTGCATCTCGTAAGTTTGGGTGGGTTATGTTTTCATTTTCATTCATCTTAAAGTATTTTCTAATTTCCTCATGATTTCTTTGATCTATTGGTAATTTAAGAGTGTGTTGTCAATTTCCACATATTTATGAGTTTTACAAACTCTCTCCTGTTGTCATTTCCCAATTTCATCCCATTGTTGTAGAACATACTTTGTATGATTTCAGTCCTTTTAAATATATTCAGGCTTGTTTTATGGCCTAACATATGGTCTGTCCTAGAAAATGTTCTGTGTGTACTTGAGAAGAATGTATATTCTGCTGTTGTTGCATGGAATGTGCTATAAAATGTCTGTTAGGTCTGGTTGGTTGATAATGTCGTTCAGGCCCTCTATTCCTTATTGGTACTCTGTCTAGTCCTATTAATTATTGAGAGTGGGGTATTGAAGTCTCTAATAATCATTGTTGAACTGTCTTATTTCTCAGTTTGATTAGTTTTTTTATTCATGTATTTTAGGGCTCTAATGTTTAAAGGAGAAATTTGAATAATATAGTTAACTCTTACATGGTTTTTATATTGCTCACAGATTCACTCCTTTTGAAAAATACGAGGGTTTGGATAAAAGGATGTAAACAAATGATTACTACAACTATGAGCTTCTAGGAGCTTCCAGAGCAGTAGCAAAATGTCAATGACTGGCAGGAAGATTAAAATGCTTTTTTTTTTCTTTTTAAAGATTTTATTTATTTATTTGACAGATAGATCACAAGTAAGTAGACAGAGAGGCAGTCGGGGCGGGGGGGACAGGCTCCCTGCTGAGCAGAGAGCCCGATATGGGACTCAGTCCCAGGACCCTGAGATCGTGACCTGAGCCGAAGACAGCGGCTTAACCCACTGAGCCACCCAGGTGCCCCTAAGATGTTTTTTCAAAAGATGATTTTTTTCTTTCAAAATCCAACCACTTTCTTTGTGGTTTTTTTTCCATAGGAATAGGAAAATCTATCCTAAAATTCATATGGAATCTCAAAGGACCCTAAGTAGCCAGAACAGTCTTAAAAAAGAATAAAGTTGGAGGTTTCACTTTCCTGATTTCAGAACTTAATTACAATGCTACTACAGAAATCGAAATGGTGTGGTTCTAGGATAAAGATGGACCTATAGACCAAGGAATAGAATAGAGAGCCCAGAAATTAATCCTTGCAAATATGGTCAGATGATTTTAGACCCTTGCAAACTGGGTCAAATGATTATAGACAAGAGTGCTAAGGCCATTCAGTGGGGAAAAAGATAGTCTTTTTAACAAATGGTGTTAGGACAGCTGCATATCCACACACAAAAGAATGACATTGGATCCTTTCTTTACACCATATGCAAAACATAACTCAAAAGGGATCAAAGACCCTAAACATAAGAGCCAAAATTATAAAACTCTTAGAAGAAAACATAGGGCAAAAGCTTTATGACATTGGATTTGACAGTAATTTCTTGGATATGACCCCAAAACACAGACCACAAGTTAAAGTAGATAAACTCAACCACATTAAAATCAGAAACTTTTGTGTATCAGAGGACACTAGTAGAAGGCAACCCATAGAATGGGAGAAAATATTCACAAAACATGCCTGGATAAGGGATTAGTATCCAGAATATATAAAACATTCCTACAGCTCAACAACATAAAAACAAACAACTAGATTAAAAATATGCCAGGGACTTGAATCTACAGTTCCCCACAGAAGATCTGCAAATAGCAATAGGCATGGGAGAAGATGCTCAGCATCACTGCTCATTAGGGAAATGTAAATCAAAACCACAGTGAGATACCACTGCACGTCCACGAGGATGGCTGTTCTCCAAACACTTCGAATGAACAGAAAATAACAAGTGTTGGTAGGGATGTGGAGAAACTGGAATCGTTGTGTATGATTGGCAGGAATGTAAAATAGTGCAACCACCATAGGATGTGGATTGGTAGTTTTACACAAAATTAGGAACAGAATTACTGAGTGATCCAGCAATCCCACTTCTGGGTATATACCCCAAAGAATTAAAGAGGAGACTTGAACATATTTATACACCTGTGTTCACAGCAGTATTCCTCACAGTAGCCAAAAGGTGGAAGCAACCCATATGCCTACTCATGGATGGATGGATGGATAAATCAGATGTGGTATATACATACAGAGGAGTGATATTCAGCCTTAAAAAAAGGAAGAAAATTCTGGGACGCCTGGGTGGCTCAGTTGGTTAAGCAGCTGCCTTCGGCTCAGGTCATGATCCCAGCGTCCTGGGATCGAGTCCCACATCGGGCTCCTTGCTCGGCAGGGAGCCTGCTTCTCCCTCTGCCTCTGCCTGCCACTCTGTCTGCCTGTGCTCTCTCTCTAACTAATAAATAAATAAAAGATTTAAAAAAAAAAAAGGAAGAAAATTCTAATACATGTTCCATCGTGGATGCACCTTGAAGACATTATACTAAAAGAAAGAAGCCAGTTTCGAAAGAGCAAATACTGATTCACTTACATGATACTCTTAGACGAGGTTCCGTATATAGTCAGATTCATAGACACAGAAAGCTGGGACAGAGTTTTAAGTTTTGCAAGACAAGAAAAGTTCTGGAGATGGATGGCAGTGCTGTTAGCACAACCTTGTGAATGCCCTTAATGCTACTGAACTGTACACCTAAAAATGGTAAAAATTTTAAAAAATGGTAAAAATAAGCTAGCTCAATAAAAAAGATGATTTTCAAATTAACCATCATGTACACGACAGACCTATTTAGAATTAAAGTAATGCTTTATATATTAGCTGTCTCATGGATTTGTTCCAGTTTGCCCAGTTGCAGAGAGAAGTGCGCAAATACGTAAACATTAGTTAAATGCTGAAGAGTTATAGGGAACATTTGGTAAGAACAGATGTGTAGTAACAGTTCAATTCCATGAGGAGGTTTGGATGAGAACTAGGGAAATTTGAAACTAGAATTTGAAATCTGCATTTGGATATAAAATTGACATCTCAGACTGAGGTGTCCTATAAACTGAACTGGTCCCCCCCCCTCCCCGCGCACCCATATCAAAACAACAAACAAAACCAAAACCTGCTTCTCCATTCATTAAATGGAAATAGAATGTTCTTCCAGTTGCTCAGCCTAAACATTCGGCTTCCCCTATCTCTTTATTTTGGACCCCACACCTAATTTGTCAGAAAAATCGACCTGGAACCTGACCACTTCTCACCACCCCCACTGCTCTTTCCCTGATTGGACCCACCTCCTCTCACCTGACTGTTGTAATAACCTGACATTAGTCTCCCACCTCCATTTGTTTGCTCCCTACAGTGTATTCTCAACAGCATCCAGGGTGGTCCTGTATATAGATCATGTTATTCTTTTGCTTAAAACCTTGCCAGTGGGTTCCCACCTCAAAGTAAAAGCCAAAGTCCTTACCAGTGGCCACAAGGCTGTGTGATACCCCTGTCAGCCCTCCCCTTTGCTAGCTTTGCTTCCTTGGTGTTCTTGCTGCTGTTACTGAACAAGCCAGGTGGGCTCTCAGCCCTGGCTGTTTTCTCTGGATTGTTCCTCCCTCCGATAGACTCACAGTTCACTCTCTAGCAGCGAGGCCTTCTCTAGTCTATCTAAAATTACACCCCTTCTATTTTTCTCTCTCAACTTCTCTGCTTTCATTTTCCCCACAGTGCTTGTCACTTTATAATTTGTACAGTTGAGATTTGTCTTGCTTATTGTCTGACTTTCCCCACTAGAGGATAAATATTATGACAGGGATAGGGTTTCTGTTTTGGTCACTGCCATGGCCCAGCACCTAGAACAGTGTTTGGCACCATAGTGTGTGCTCAGTAGCTATTGAATGAATCATCTTGTTGAATGTGTAATTAAAAAAAAAAAAATCCTGAAGGAAAGAAATGTGGCGCTGAGAAAGTCTGTGCCAAGTTGGCAATGAACTTTCTACTAAGATGGAGGGGTTGGAAGGATGTAAAGTAGGTGACGGGGGCACGGGGAAGGTGTACCCACGGAGGCACTGACTAAAGCAGAGAGCAGAGCTCTCTCTCCAGAGCAGAGAGGTATTTCTGTCATCGCATATTTCTTGTTCATTCTAAAGGATATCAGGCCTCCCCCCTGTAGCATCCCTTGCTGTGTTTCTGTAGCATGTAAGAGATGTAGCAGGCAGTTTCTAAATTTATCCAGGATACAGATGTATCCTCTCCTTTCTTTTTGCATATGTGTTATTTAGCCCATTTGCTCTGGCGTTACTCCCATATCCCTAACAATGTTAGGTTTACAGTGACTTTCCACCTTCCTCCTTACCTAATTCATTTTCATGGCTAAAACACTGTCACTAGCGTTGAGAAAAATACTTGTAATAATAAAGCCTTGTGCTGTGATCTCTCTTTGCTATTGAGAAAAATCACGAGCTTCTGTCTAGACTGCAGTGGCTCTTGTGTTTAATGTTGAGAAGAGCAGTGGGCCACCTTGCTCTTTTGTGTATAAAGAGAACGAGGACCCGACATAATTTTGTATGTTGTGATGGATGTGCTGCCAGCATTTTGATTATGCTTCCTTCTTTTCTCTTAACCAGCGTCTTTCTCTGAGCGGGTGGTTCTTTATGCTTGTTTCGGGTTTCACATGGGAAAAGAAATTGAAGAGCAAGGGCAAATACAATTGTAGTAATTTTTATCAGGTATTGGTACATGTCTTTCTGGAGACGAGTCCCTCTTAGTGATTTGTTTAGATTTGAGGAGGCTGTGGGAAAAGGAGGCATAGATCTACTCCCATAAGCTTGGGTCTCTTGGGTAAGTTATTTGCCCTCCTCGAGCTGAAGTTTCCTTCTCTATAGAAGGCAAACTAGTAATAAAAGAATTGTTTGGGTTAACAGAGAGAAAATAATTTCAGTACTTTGTAACACGGTCGAAGGGGTTAATAAATGTAAGAGGATATGAGGATGATGATCACCACATCGAAAGCCCTTACAGGTCCAACCCAGGAAGTGGTTTGGCCAATAAATCACTCTCGGGCCATCAGCCCCCTTTCCTATTTAAATGATTATATAACAATATTTTAATTGGATGTAACTAGAACATGTCTGGTGTCCATTGTGTCTTTGGAGATGCTCTATTTCTAGAGAACAAAACTGAAGGTGACTCTTTAAACCAATTCCAGGCAAACTGAAGGAAGGGCTTTTGTTTTGTTTCTTGTGAGAAAATTAACTTAGGACTTAGTTACTGCAAAAACCTGGCATGACTGGATCTCTGGTAGGTTTTCAACAATTTGAAATCAGATGAGAAGGCACAAAGCTGTGCAAATTGCAAGTACTGATGTTCGCTCCCTTACAGGTCTTCATAAAAGAGTTCTGCTTTCTTGGGTTAATAACAGTTAATATTTCTAGTGTTCAGTTTTTCTATGGAAAATAAAGAGGTGTTCTGTTGTTGAAACAGCTGCTGCTGTTACTGGTGCTGAACAGAAAGATACAGTATGTTCTTTCATGCACATGATAGCATTTTAATTAGAAGTTAGCATGTGCCTTCTGATTTATTTTCTTTGGTTTAAATATCGTTCTTTTCCCCATTTTTTTCCTAGGCATCTCACAGTTTTTTAACTCCTTCAATATCTGTGATCAGTGAGGGTCTAGTCAGGGGACAGACCACACAGTAATTTAAACAGGGAATTAACTTCTGAAGGGTAAAGGAAACTCTAAGAATACATGAATAGTAGGTACAGAGAACAGTTACTACCTCCAGGACCGAGGCAGAGTACACAAGGAAAGATTTGGAATAGTGCTCTTCTCCCCTAAAGCTAGTTTCCTACCTTAGATGTCTTCGGTGGATGGTAAAGATGTTTTGTCGAGTTGCTGTAAGCCAAGGTCAGGAAACTATACATGGAGGTGAATTCATGCTGAATCACCAGATGGCCAGCTTTGGGTCACGGGTGGAACTTGCTTGGGAAGATGCTCACGTGAGTGCCCACTAAAACACCAGCAGAGTACCATGGATGTAAGAGATGGAAAAGCACACAGGAAACAAGAAGAGAAGCCCCTTCCTCTAGCACCCTCTGCTAAGCTAAAATGCCAACTGATAGAGGAGAAGCATTTATAGGGTCCAGCTGCATTATCACAAACAAGGCAATAAAGGGAAGATCTGAGTCTAAGAGGCAGTAGGTTGGTTAACTGGGACAGTATACCCCTTGGCTACTTAGCTTCCATACATACTTTCCTACAGACATTTGAGCTCTTGTATATCAACAGGACAACTCTTACATTTCACATAACAAGATAGAACTCTCTCTCATATGATGAAGAAGTTCTCATCCTTTTCCCAAATGAGAATATGCTTAGTTGCCATAGTCAAGGTCTCCATTGCTTTACATATTATTCACCCCTCAAATCACAGTCCACTGAATATTTCTGTTGTCAGGAGACTGATTGCAGAGTTAACCTTTGGCAATTATAATAGGAAGAAGAGTATAAGAAAAATGGTTAGGCTATACAAATAAACACAAAATAGAACAAAGAGAAAATAAGCAAAACCATCACAGTTCTCATTTCTGTAATTAGTCATAAGAGCCATAATTGATATCTGTGTCTTTAAAAAAAAAAGATTTCAGTTATTTGAGTGGGAGAGAGAGTGTAGGGAGGAGAGGTAGAGAGAGAATCTCAAACAGAGTTCCCACTGAGCTTGGGAGTCTGACACAGGGCTCAATCCCACAACTCTGAGGTCATGACCTGAGCTGAAACCAAAAGTCAGACATTTAACTGACCAACCAGGCACCTGATATCTATGTCTTCTATTCCTGTTTCCTTTGCAGTCACCCCGAATCTCAGCTGGTTGAAGTTCTTTACCTTATGAAATGAACCAGACTTTGATATACTTAGTAGTTCGGCCTTTTTTGGAGGAGCTCTAGTTTTCTATTAACTTCATTATGAGCATAGAAGTATTAGAGGTATCTCAGTGAATCCTCTGGGTTCCAGACATAGTCTTCCTTCCTTTCATTGTGTAGCAGCAATCCAATTTCCCTTGGATATTCAGACTCAGTTTTCCCAGCCAGTAGAGTAACCCCCCTTTTCTGCCTTTGGTTCAGTGGAATAAGGAGACCCAAATGGCCAGGTGGGAATCTTAATTTTCTAATTCAATTGAACTGTTAGTGTGTTGCTGGTAGTTACATTTCCTCCTGTAGGATTAAGAACTTCAGGTTAGGACATCTCAAAGTTGTCAGGAGTAGAAGCAAAAATTCTATGAGTGGGTTATTGGATATAATAGTGATTCCCCTTGATTCCCCAGACCCACATATTAATTTGGCCTATAACGGTCTTTGATCCAAAGCATTCAAAGTAATACCCCCCCCCCTTTTAAAGGATGTCTTTGATCTAAAAGTGTAACTGAGTCTTCAGTAAGCAATTCCATCTTGTAATTAGGCCAGCCATTCTAGGTGATGGAGTGTAATAATACCAGTGAATTCCACGGGCATGAACCCATTTTTTTATTTTGCTGTGAAATGGCATTCTTTTTTTAAAGATTTTTATTTATCCATTCAACAGAGATCACAAGCAGGCAGAGAGGCAGGCAGAGAGAGAGAGAAGAAGGGAAGCAGGCTCCCTGCCGAGCAGAGAGCCGGATGCGGGGCTTGATCCCAGGATCCTGGGATCATGACCTGAGCCGAAGGCAGCAGCTTTAACCCACTGAGCCACGCAGGCGCCCCTGAAATGGCATTCTTGATCAGAGGCAATCTTTATGGAATGTCATGTTAGTGGATCAGGCATATTGTGAGTCCACAGGTGGTGGTGTGGCAGAAGCATTGTAGGCAGAGAAGGCAAATCTATATCCAGAATACATGTTTATTCCAGTAAGGACAAATCTCTTCCCCTTCACCATAATGGAAGGTGTTCAGTATAATCAGCTTGGCTACAGGTAGCAAGTCTCCCTGGGAATGGTGCCATATTGGGAGGCTTAGTGTTGGCCTATACCATTGCCAGATTACACACTTGGCAGTAGTTTTAACCAGGTCAGTCTTGTTTAAGGGAAGTCCATGGTGTTAAGCCCATGTGTAACTTCCGTCTCTGCCACCATGGCCAGTTTTTCATGGGTCCACTGAGGAAGCACTTCTGTAGCTGTGGAAAGAGGTTGACTGATAGACATAGATATGTCATTTTGTTGACTGGGTTTATGAACAGCTTCCTCCACTGTGCCTACTTTTTATTAATTTAATAATTCACATGAGGCACAAATATTTTGGTCTGTGCTCAGTGTGAGAGTTTTGTCCACATGTATTTTCCCCAGATTTCCTTGTCACAGTGTCCCTCTAAGTCATTACACAATCAACAAAAGCCTTAATAAGTGTTTATAATCAGTGTAAATCTGTGCTCTGACCGTCTCACTCCAGGCAGAGGGGACAGTGTACTGCTCAGAGTTCTGCCGCTGTCTTTCAGGGTTTCCTTTTAAGTGAGGCTGTGTGTGCTACCTGCACCAGCATATTTTGTAGACCCATGTATAAACCAGATTTTGGTTTCTGTTCTTTATTTAGCGAATCTGAATGAAACTCTTAGGAGGCTATTGGCTTGGGTTTCGGGAGAAGAGGCAATGTGACAGGAGTCAGTGTTGCATCGGGTCTCTGAGCTACCTGCTCATGTAGCTTACTCATATCTTTAGATCTGCTTGAATATAGTCTCTCATATATCATTTCCTCTTGATGATATATTGGTAGTGCATATGCCCAGCTTTATGGCTAGGTGGGTTAGACAACATCAGGTTCATGGTGAGAAGCTTGGTTACTTGGTTACATGCCCATGCTTAGGCATGTATTCTATACCAACACCCAGTAGGAAGCCTGAAGGCATTTCTGAAAAGGTGACTAGTTGTCTGCAGAAGAGAGCATAGGTTTTCTCAAAAATTCTAGAAGTTTGTTTGGGCTGTGATTCTCTTACTCTTGCTTGATAGAGGCCCCATTCAGCAACCCCGTTGGCCGTGGACACTTCAAATATCTTTGGATCTACTGGCTCATATGGCGCAAATGGCAAACCAGCTTTGCAGCCCAGACTTGCTGCAGAGCCTTCTCTTGTCTGGCCCTCACCTGAACTGTTAGCCTTTTAGGTACTTCGTAGATGGATTAAGGAAGGACACTCAGATGTGGTATTTGTTGACTACAAAATCCAAAAAGGCCTCCTACGCAGTGTACCTCTTTTTTCATTGTTGGTGATATGCGTTGTTGCAACTCATCGTTTACTTTGGAAGGGAAATCTTTTGAAGGGCCCTTGAATTTTTGTGGTTTATCTTGCGTCCTCTTAGTTTGCATATGTCTTACTAAAGCATCTGTATTTGCTTCTTCCTACGCATCAGACCCATTTAGCATAATGTCAGTATGGTGGGCTAGTGTGATATTTTTTGGAATGCCTTGAGGTTCAGCGTCTCTGGGCTGTTTTAAGGTCAGTTGATGTAGATCTACAGCAAAGCTCACAGGCATGTAAAAGGCAGGTAAAAGCCAAGTGCTTCTGGTGGTCCTTGCAAGTTGGTATTGGGAAAAAGACATTAGCCAGGTCAGTAGCCATGTACCAAGTACCAGGACCATGTTGATTTGCTCCACTAAAGATGCTACATCAGGGGCATCAGCTGCCAAATGGAATAACTTCTAATTAAGTTTAGGATAGAGTTCAGTCATGCTCCAAGATCCTTCTGACCTCTGTCCAGGCCAGGCTGGTGAGTTAACTGTGGATGTGATAGATATCACTGCCTTTGTTTTTTCCAAGTCTTTGATTGTGGCATTATTATCTTTTTTTTTTTTTTTTGATTATTGTCTTTAATTCTCTTGGGGGGTGAGAGTGTTGCTTCTGGTTTAGTATCGTGTTAGGGAAGAGAAGTCCTAGGGGATTCCCACTTAGCCCTCCCTGTTAAGACTTTTGTCAGTTGAGTTAGCCAGTTGGTATTGTGTGTGTGTAGGAAGTCAGTGTGGGAGTTCTGCCAGTTGCCAAGTATGTCTGTTCCCAGTTATTTTTCCAGGAGCTAAGGAAATAGCCACAAAATGGGCCCATGGAACAACTGGGTCCGTTGTGAGTTGGACTTGAGCTAAGCGCTTCCCTGTAGTCTGACTACCAGAAGCTCTCCCTTTGACTGATAAGTGGCATTTTGGGTCCCCAGGAATTAGTAATCCCTGAAAAGTCTGGGTATTTCCTTTTCTCTTATCCATTCACTCTAGTAAATGGCTTTTGAGGAAGCTTGGAGAAAGATTCACAATTTGAACTTGTGGGAACTGCAGGATTCTTCCTTAAGGGTTTCTGAGAGGTCATGACTTTTCAGAAGTGGTTTTTACTACCTGAAGTAGAGTTTTTTTCCAATTATATAGATCAATCCATGTTTTAGTAGGCTGCCTGTGGAGCACTGTGATCAGTTTAGTACCACTAAAGATCCTGGTGGGCCTAGGCGTTCTGAATACCAGTGTAACCCGACTGCTTTTTATGGTAGGTGTAGCCACTTCATCTCTGACTGGTAAGTACTGCCACTTGGCTTCTGCTAGTCTAAGATCCCATGCTCCTTTTTGGAATCAGGAAACCCGCTTCAGTGAGACGTCCTTCATGGTCATACTTACAGGTTGTGACGGAGTGTAGGGCTTGCAAAGCATAGAATATTTATTTACACCTGGCCCTTTACAGATAAAGTTTGCCAACACAGGTCTAGGGGGACAGGCACATACTACAAAGGAGAAAAACCACAGAGCTTCTCAAGGATGCGGGTGCTCCTTCACTAGTGTTTTGGGTTTTTATTGTTGTTATTTGAGAGAGTGTGTGCACATGAGCGGGGAGGAGGAGAGTCTTCTTTTTTAAGATTTTATTTGAGAGAGAGAGAGAGAGAGAGCATGGAGGGGGAGGGGCAGAAGGAGAAGAAGAAGCAGACTTCCTGCTGAGCAGGGAGCCTCATGTGGGGCTCCATCCCAGGACAGCCTCCCCACCCACATTTTGACCTGACCTGAAGGCAGACATTTAACTGACTGATATACCGAGGCGCCCCCACTAAAACATATATATATTTTAACACTTTAAAAAAAGATTTTATTTATTTATTTGACATATCACAAGTAGGCAGAGAGGTAGGCAGAGAGAGAGAGGGGGAAGCAGGCTCCCTGCTGAGCAGAGAGCCCAGTGGTAGGGCTGGATCCCAGGACCCTGAGATCATGACCTGAGCTGAAGGCAGAGACTTTAACCCACTGAGCCACCCAGGTGCCCCAATATATTTCTTAATTCCCTTAGTTAAAGGAGTTTCTTCTGGGTCTTCTGGTGTGGCTTAGGTCATGCATGAAAAATCTGTTCTAACACTTTTATCTTCCTAAGCCTTTGGATTCTCTCTTTTATATCTTGCTGGGGAAGCTTTGGCATCTGTACCTCATTAAATGTAGTTCACTTTTGAGTCCACATTTCAGTCAGCCAACTGAATGAGCTGCTTAGAGCTACTTTGAGCTGCATAAGCTAACACATTAAATTTGGAATCTCTAGTGAGTGAACCCGTACCAATATATTAGGCCTAACATATATGTGGTCAGACATCCTTAGAATCTATTCTTAGGCACGTTCCCCTGGTTTTATTATCAGAATCTTAAATTTTTTTCTTTTTTGGTACACAGACTGTTTTCTTCAGGATCATAGTATATACCTGTCCTCCTTGATCTGGGTTGGTGCACATTTATCTGCAAAGATCCATATTTAAATATTTTAGGTTTTGCAGGCCATACAGTCTCTGTCACAGATACTGAGCTCTGCCACTGTAGCACAAAAATAGCCATAGATAATACATAAACAAGTGAACAGGCTATGTTCCAGTAAAACTTTATTTATGGACACTGAAATGTGAATTTCAAATAATTTTCACATGTCAGAAAATTTTCCTTTTATATTTTTAAACCATTTAAAAAATTAAAAACCCTATGGACTTTGGGTGATAATGATGTGTCAGTGTAGGTTCATGGATTATAGCAAATGTATCCAGGTTCTGGGGGATGTTGATGGTGGTGGGGGGATGCTGTATACAGGAGGGGTTTATAGGAAATCTCAGTATTTTTTGTTCAGTTTTGCTGGGAGCCTAAAACTGCTCTTAAAAATGAGGTTTTGTTTTTTAAAAATGTAAAAATTATTCACAGGCCATGTACGAAAACAGATGGTAGGGCAGATTTGGCCCATGGACTATAGCTTGCCAAGACCTACCAGAGAGCATATTGAGATTTGACCATAGTTACGGGCCCAGAGGCAACAGAGGGTAGTTGTGGTAGGCCGTGAGGAAGATGAGCATCCCCTTTTAAAACCTCTGCCCCAGCTGAACTTTTCTTGCGGTTTCATGACATGGGTTTTAGGATGGTCACTCTTACCTGGGTATAACCAGATGTCTCCATTCCAAGTGTCATTATTCTCTTCTTTTCCAGTCTGTGTCTTGACTGCACACGAGATACTAGGTGAGACTGTGAGTTCCACAGTTTTTGTATTGAACTTTTTTGTTTGATTTTCCTTAACAATAGTAGCCTTGGCTAATAGGAAATAAGAGGTTGAGTCCGTGACGTAAACTCGCTGGTTCTCAGACTCTCAGAGCTTGAGAGACCCGAGTTTGTCACCGTGTTTCAATAAGCACTGCTCGTGTTCTGTGGAGAGAATTCACTTGTACTGCAGCTGATGTAGGCCGCATCATGGCCTGAACGTGCCTGGGCTCCCTGGCTACGTGCTTCAGTTTGCACTTCAGCGATCACAGAGAGCTCAGTTAGTTGCGTCGCTGCAGCAGGCCCTGGGTTCCTAGGATACTGTTCCCCACCCCCATACTGTTCCCCATTGACAAGGTTCTTACTAGCGCTGCATGTAAAACCCAAAGGCTAAACCAGCCACCGTATTCCATGTTTGGAAGTTTATGTTCTGGGATTGCCTGACTCTTGGTACCAGTTTGGTGTCAGGGTCCAGTTAAGAAACAGAAACATAGTAGTTTGGAAAGGGGGGAGTTAAAGAATTAGTAATTAGTAAGAAAGTGAAGGGGTAAAAGAGCTCTGAAGAATATAGAAATAGCACATACAGAGTAATAGTTAACTACATCTTGTGCCTGGCAGAGAGTATATAAGAAAGGGATGAGTTTGGAAGAGAGCCTACCCAAGCTTGAGATTCAGACCTCTTTGAAGAAGGTACAGCTGTCTGCACTCCACTGGAGTGTGGAGAAGGTCCTGAGATGCCACAGGCTGAGGCTGGCAAGGAGGAATGCCACTTTCTGGGCAACCGACAGAACTCTCTAGAAAGCCGCCCTGGCTAGATGTACTAGGAAGCTACCTGGGGTGACAGCAGAACTCACATACCACTTGAGCACCACAGGATCAAGAAGAGAGAAAATAACTGGAATTTGGCACATAGTATAGGCATTTAACTTTTTATTTGAATGAATGAGAAAGTCCAGCTCAAGAGAGCATAAAATTATCGGTGTCTGTTATGTTTGATTCATTCATCTTAGTTTAAAAAAAAAAAAATTCCTGCAGTTTGACTTAGTCAACCCAACTGAAATGGATAAATACGAAATTCTGAATGATTGAGTTAAAAGGATACCTTACTTCATTTGGTTTAAAGAAAATTGATCACCTTTCAGGGCACCAGTGGACTCCTCTTCTGAAGACTTGGTGTGTGTTCACGTGCATTGTTAACACACTTTTCTCATGGTTATGGCCAGTGATTGCAAAGAACAACACTTGTGTTTTTATTGCATTTGTGGAGTAAAGAGAAGGCTATGGCAACAGGTGCTTGCAGTGATACTCTTTTATTAACCATTAGTAAACCAAGGAATTAGAGATTTGTCAGTTCTAGGAGGATCCTGGAAGATCATTTATTTCATCTGTTATCCCTTGTTGTCTGGTAACAGGATGTGAGGCAGAGTAGGAAGGAAAGGTGCCTGCGGTTGTGTTTTGAGTGAGAGGACCAGGGTTTGAAACCTAAACTTCTGCCTGAGTGAATGAATGCCTCTCTGTGCTGCCTCAGGGTGGACGATCTCACCACATGTCCAGCTGTGTGCCAGGAGAAGGAAGGGCTGTGAAAGCAATGGGAGACCAGGCCCTCCCACAGACCTTTTCTCCTGACAAACTTCATCAGTGTGAAAAAAATCCTTCAGAATCTGAGGGAACGTGAAACAGGAAGAGAATGATATGTTTGGACATTGACTTCCTCTTTGATTCATTTGTGTTTCAGTGTTCCAGATAATATTCTGTAATGAGAAGAGTAAGTACCCATGAATAATTTGCCCTACTTGGGAAAGTGGTTTTTCATCTTCAGTTTAGAACTGGAATGTCAGTTATCCATAGTCGTCTGGAAGAAATTGGCCAAATGAGTAGAAGTCATTTAAATATGGG
>RCUC01138233.1:0-15456 GCA_003697995.1 Taxidea taxus jeffersonii | reverse complement strand
TACTTTTTTTCCAGCAGGAATTGGTACCTGCAGAGAAAATCGTGATTGAGCAGAACTGTAAAATCTTCCAGTCATCTTCCTCCATGAGTGGAGACAAGTCACCTTGGACCACATTTTGATTTTCAGGAAAGAGTCACTTGTGAAGCTCTTTCTAGTTTTATTACTGTGCAGTAAGCTGACAGTTACTACCTTGAGGATAAAATGTGACAGGGCCTTCACTGATTAGTCTGACAAAGACAACTTCTTTCAATAACCTTGTGAGTGGACCTTGCTTGCAGAGAGACATTGGCAAAATTATGGCAGAGCATCCTATAAGGAAAGTGAGAACCCCGTTCCTTTGTTTTGTGGAGTCTCTAATGGACTGACAGTCCCCACTGAGACTCATCAACACCGAAAATACTGGTAGTCCTCAAGAAGAACTTTCAGTAAAGGTAGGAATTATTTGAACCAGGGAACTGGTTTAACAATATAGGAAGTTACTGGGAAAAAGGTTAGTTTGGGTATATTTTAAGTCCATGTGTAAGTCCATGTATAAGTTTGGGTATATTGTAAGTCCTCTGTGTCTTGTCACAGAGACATCACAGTGCCTGTGAGTATACATCCAAAGAGCAAAAGTCTCAGGAGACAGAAAGTAGAGTGATTGTTGTCATGCAAAACATGGAAGACATTGTCCTTGCTAAAAGGTCACTGAGAGCCGCCCAGGGAGCTGGGCTAACAAGACAATTGTCACAGTATTGGGTAGGAATTCCCTGAACAGGCAACTGAGATAAAACAATGGCAGATGAAATCCAAGGCCCGCCATTCACTTTTCACCCAGTGTTTCAAGTAGGAGTGGTCCCTTTGGCAATAGTCAGACTGCTACATTTCTAGGAAAATCTGAGAAAAAGGTGCTCAGGGCTTCAGAGAGTGGTGGGTCTCCTGGAACAAATCCTGAATATCATACTAATTCTCATAGGTCATGTGAATAATATAGCAATTTTGAAACATGTGATTTTGTATATATAGCATATGAGCACTAACTGATTTTATTATTATTCCTGATTTTTCCCTTCTTATAGGAGGAATATATTTCCTACCATTTTGATATCAGGTTTGACCATATCACTCACTTTGGCCAATGAAATATGAGTAATGCACAAGACTTTCCGGTAGAACCATCAAGAGTTATCTTCTGGCTCTGCCATGTTTTTCCTTGTCTTTTGCCACAGGACAAGAATTGTTCCAGAGAGAAGCTTTTTTTTTCAAGCTGGTCCCAGAATAATGACAGAGCAAAGCTACATCAGAACCAATTCCTAATGAATAGGAATGTGAATGAGAATTACAATTTTGTTGACAAAGCCTTTAAGATTTTAGGGGCTGTTTGTTACACAGCTTAATTTACCTGGACCAAAATAGGAGGTCTTATCAGTTATAATCCCTTTGCTCACTTGATAAAAGGAATTTGAACAAACTCTAGGGTTATTACTAATTTTCTAGAAGATTGAATTTGGGTACTTAATATTCTAAGTATTACTGAGAGCTTCTGGTGGCAAATAGCAGAAACCCAAATCAAAGTGACTTCAAGTGTTTTTTAAAGGAATTATTGGTTTACCTACTAAAAAGTCCAGAATTGGTGGTATCCTGGATGTCCCCCAGATATCCTTGGGACTTTGTAGTTTACTCCTTATTCCATGGTTCTGCTTTTTGTTTTCATCGGCCCCTTCTCCACCCATTTTTATCTCATACCAGCAAGATGACTTACATCATATGTTCTCAGCAAGAATATCATCCTTAACTCTGACTAGTTAGGGTTCAAACTCCCATTGAATATTTAATTTTAACTTCTCTATTCCATATATTCTCTCTTCTGAGACAGGAAATTGACTGGTTCCAGGCTATTTAATTTATGGGCTGGGGCAAGGGGGGAGCTGCTTAATGTGATTAAATATGAATTAGGAACACAATCTAAGTGTGGCACAGACCAAAGATGTTTATTTCTTGCAGGAACCTCATTTTTCCCAACCACAAGAATCTTCCTTACCATTTCTGTAGGCCAGGGGGAGAAATTTGTTAAGTTCCCATTTATCTTATGATAGGGGAGAATTAAATATTCTAAACATTACACAGAAGATTCAATATCAGCTCCCGAAGTACACATAGCATGAAGCCTGGATACCACACTCTGCATGGAGGCCAGAACCTCATGCCCTAAACATTAAAGTCCAGGTCAAGTTCATATATACACATGCATCCTTCAGCCATGATTCTTGGTTATTGTTCTTAGAGATTATTCATCATAGCTGCCTTTTTTTTTTTTTTTTTGAAGATTTTATTTGTTTGGGCCACCTGGTGGCTCAGTCAGTTAAGCATCTGCCTTCGGCTCAGGTCATGATCCCAGGGTCCTTGGATGGAGTCCCATGTTGGGCTCCCTGCTCTCAAGCAGACTCCATGCTGAGCATGGAGCCTGATACCAGGCTCGATCTCACAACCCTGAGATCATGACCTGAGCCACCCAGGCCCCCCATCATGGCTGAGTTTTAGAGTTTTCTTTTGCTTTCTTAATGGCTATGGATCAAAAATTATTATATTTTATCTAGTGGTCATATATGCTTGATTTTGAAAAGATGTTTTCACATTAGCTCAGTATACCTTGCTTTTGGTGGCTTCTTTATTCATTTGCAACTTCTAGTAATCTTTGGTCCTTGTAAAATTAGATACACTATTTTGTTCACTTCAGAATTTAGCACTGAGTTGAGCATTTAGGAAGCACTCAATACATACTTCTCAAATGCAAAGAGGCAGTAGAACATAGGTTTAAAATTCTGCTTGAAACCAGGTTGCCTAAGTTCAAATCTTGCTCTATCACTTACTATACAAGCTGTGTGAAATTTGGTATAACTTTTAACCTCTCTGTGCTGCAGTTTCTTCATGGGTAAGTAGAGTAATAATGACATACCTGCCTCATGAGGTTTTTGTAGAGATTAAGTGAGTTAATATCTATGAAGCAGTTAGATGCCTTGCATGTAATAAGTGCTAATGGAGTGTTAACTCTTGTTCTTTATATCTTCACTATTAATAACAAATTCACTTAGGAGTAGATAAACCTTTTAACACTACATAGTGCAAACAGTTGTTTCCTCTCTCTATGTATAGGGCTGGCAGTGGGATCAAACCTTCTTGAAGAATAGGTGCTGGAAAAAATAGCTCAGAACTGAGATCTGGTGTTTGTGAATCAAGTGTGATAAATTACAGTGAAATCAGCAAGTTCTTAGAGGCTCAGAGCTGTTTTCTCAGTCAGCAATCAAGTGGCCAACTGGGGTCAGGTCGGTGGGGACTGGAGCCCACAAAAGCAAAAAGAATGTCCCAGTGTCTTAAGAACACCCCAGAAAAAATGTTTAAAGA
Organism: Taxidea taxus jeffersonii; assembly: GCA_003697995.1. Classification (NCBI taxonomy): domain Eukaryota; kingdom Metazoa; phylum Chordata; class Mammalia; order Carnivora; family Mustelidae; genus Taxidea; species Taxidea taxus. Next base: position 12,075 of record RCUC01138233.1, on the reverse strand, counting down.
AACTCCTATTTCCTTCTAAGTACTGAATTCCCTCTTAAGGAGTAATCTATTTGTATCAGAATCAAGAATTCCAAAACGTCTCCAAGGCGTACATTGGTAGAAACATCTTTCTAGATTGGAGAGAAAAAAAAAAAAAAAAAGACACACAACTAGAAACACTGATTTGGGAAAAATGCTTCTGTCCTAAGAACTGCCAAACATTTAAGTTCAGTAAATTCAAGAATTGCCCACTTCCAGCTTAAAAATACTAGTCCTCTTGCAATATACAAAACTCACAGCTGGGGGAGTCCTACTGATTTAAATGCACCAATGGTGGAATCATATCTCAAAATAGAAAGAAAAAAAACCAGGCAGGGAGGATTTATGTATCAACAGCAGTGATGCTATTTCTACTCCCAACGCCAACTGTATAAAAGGTTTCCATTGCATATAAATGTTTTGGCCTTGGTTGCTTTCAAAACTATTTTTAACTGATATATTTAGCAAAATAATGTGTGAACATCTTCCCTAGTTTTGACAGGGCACCTGAAACTAAACTACCCTCTCTGATGAACTGAAGGCCTGGGAGAACAGCGGGGTCTCTATTTGCTCTTTTAACAGGCAGGGCAGTCTTATAGAAACAATCAAAATGTCCACAAAATGAATTTAGTCTGGCTTTCTCACTTTTGGAGAGCAAAGGACAGAATGGATTTGCTTCAAACTATCATCAAGGCTTTCAGCCTTTGTTTTTGTTTTTAAAGATGCAGGGTAGCAGGATCAGTGAATAAATAAATTAATATATACAGTATCATCTTCTATTAGATTGAGACAATTTCATTTAGGACAATATTAACATAATAATTACTTGTGCTTGCAGAAAATGATCATGTAGATAATATGCTTCTCTACAAGTCATTAATGGAAAGAAATCTACATAATTTTATCTGGGATATATTTAATCCAATTTAAACATATTAGCATATCTGTAGATGCTATCTGCTATCTGAAAAGGATGATATAACAGAGTGCAGGGTTAGCATACCTTGGCAGTATTGATGTTTTTATTATTAACCGTAGAGAAGTTTATTGGTATAATAATAATATATAGTGTAATATGATTTAATATATTAATAAATAGGGACACCTGGGTGGCTCAGTTAGTTAAGCAGCTGCCTTCGGCTCAGGTCATGATCCCAGCATCCTGGGATCGAGTCCCACATCGGGCTCCTTGCTCGGCAGGGAGCCTGCTCCTCCCTCTGCCTCTGCCTGCCTCTCAGTCTGCCTGTGCTCCTTTGCTCTCTCTCCCTCTCTCTGACAAATAAATAAATAAAAATCTTTTAAAAATATATATATATTAATAAATAATATTTAGTTTACTGGTATGTGATAACATAATAATGAATCAAGCATAAGTTTAAAATGTTTTATTTTATTTATTTTATTTCATTTTTTATTCCAATTCAGCCAGCCAACATATAGTTCATCAGTAGTTCCTGATGTAGTGTTCAATAATTTATCAGGGCAATTGCACTACTAGGTATTTACCCCAAAGATACAGATGTAGTGATCAGAAGGGGCTCCGCACCCCAGTGTTCATTAGGGAAATATCATTGAGCAAATACTTTGGGTAATACCCAAAACTGTGTTTTCCTATTAGAATATACAATTTGAGAAACATAAAATTTCTAGAAATAAATTTAAGCATTTTAGCTTACAATTTACATTTGAATTTGACTAGGTGTTATGATAAAGCTTTTTATTTTACTCAAAATAGAAATGGGTTAGTGAGTAGCTTTAGGTATTGTTTTATAAACATGTGTATGTAGCTGTATGCATTTAACTATTGATTCTTTTCCTTCCTCCCTCCCTTTCCCCCTTCCTTCCTTCCATCCTTCTTTCCTTCCTTCCTCTTTCCTTCCTTCCTTCTTTTCTTTTTTGCTTCTGATTCTTGAATGCCTCTGCACAGACCCACTACCCCCGAGCTTAAGCATCATCACAGTGCATCCTTCCAGTGTATGGCCTGCAAAGTGCTTGCTGGGCTCCCCACTCACGTGCAGGCAGCTTCTGATTGCTAGCGCTACAAGGGGTGGGCTTGATAGCCAGCCTGACCTTCGACAGGAGATAATAACTCAAAAGCTTTCCTTTAATTTTAGACACATGAACAAATAATAATTAACAACAAAGTGTTTTGTTTTGTTTTTTTGTTATGCTTTGCTATAAACACCCTTTCCACCTGGTCTCTAACAAAGTAGGGCAGATGGCTTACCATTTCCTAATCCCTTAAGCATAGACTCCCAAACAAATGAAACAGTAGATGTGTCCGCTCTGTTCAGGAATGGGCGAGATGTTAGTGAACATGAGGCAAGTTCTTAGGAAAAGTGGAAGGAAATGTTGTAAGAGGCCACAAAGACAAGCTGTAGTTAGATTGTAAAGAATACTGTTGGTAGGCTAAGGAATTTGGCCTTTATAGTTTCTGTAGTATAGTATCTGTAATAGTCCTAGACTGAAGGATTTTATGCATTTATAACTGAGCGCTCTACTGGCAGGGTAATCTGTGGGTATAATATACCTTAAGTGGACTTTTTGCAATAATCCAGGTGTGGGCTGATGAGGGTCTGTGCTAAAGCAATGGCCATGGAGAAATGGAGAATGGAATGAACCAAAAAATAATAGGCAGGCGGAAGTAATATTACTTGGTCATGGACTGGGACACTGGAAGAGAACACATGCCAGGGAGTCAGGCAGATTGAGTAAAAATACTGGTTCCACCACTTACTGCCTAAGACTACTTGGACATGTCATTTAAACTGTGGCTCAATTTCCTCATTGGTAAAATAGAGAAAATAACATTAAATAGCTAGTAAGCTTGTTATGAAGACCAAACTTAATACATACAAAGCACATAGTGCACTGCCAAGTACGAAGTTAAAAGTCCATAAATTTAACTCCCTATAGGATGGGTAAACACTTAAGAAAATCTCTGAATTTTCTGACTGGGCATTGTATCAGAATGCCACTGAGGCTATTAACACACTGTACTTGGTGGGAACCCATGATTCAATGAGTGGAAGAAAATATAATTCCTATGACACAGATAAAAGATATTTTACGGAGCACAGGCTTTTTTTTTTAATTTTTTATTTTTTTTTTTACATTTAGTGTTAATGACCTGCAGCAGAATCTCTGGTTGCTGATCTTACCCTGGGCGACCTGTCTTGCTTCTTTGATTAATTGATCCTTGCCGAATTCTAAGAGACAGCATTTGACTCTGCAGCTTTAGAGGCAACCCTTATTTCAAAACTGGCTGATCATTGTAGGCTCGGTTTCCAGCCTCAGGTCATGCCCTTGTCAGGGCATTCCAGCTGCTCCGCACCAGGAGGCGCCTGGCTCGCCATTAAATGCGTCCTGTGAAGCCCTAGTAACCATGGTGATAATCCTCAAAATGCACAGCCCCATCACCATCCTGACCTTTTGACCATTCATACTGAAAACCACAATTCCTTCCTCTTTGAATGTTTTAAATGATACGCTCATGCTCATGTGGTCTGCTTTCAGTCAAGGGGAAATACCACTGGCTCGTGCTGACAGCTGCCTCAGAACCATCAAAGCAAGATGCCAATGATAAAACGCTGTTCTAACATAATTTGGGGCAAAATGCAATCAGTCTTTTATCTCTAAAGGGCAGCCAACATTTTCCAATTCTTCGACTATTCTGGGGTTAGGAACATCTGCTTACCCCTTTAAAAGACTTTTTTGTATGAACAAAGAAATGTTCAGTGTTTCCCTAAGAGGAATATTAGAAGCGAAGAGTGTTATTATTGAAATGAGACCTAATGAATTGTCTAGCTCTCTAATTCTAAATAAAAAACATTCTAAAAAAAAATTCTAAGCAAAACAAAAATAAGACAAAATGACTGGCCCCAAACAGCAAGCCTCTGAATGACCATGCTGAGACTTTCAATTTCTCTCTAGATTTCTCGACAGGCTTTTTTTCTACTGCATTCTACTCCTTGCTGGGTACCAGAACAGTAGTACAGCTGATTATGCTGTTACAACTGGGTTTTTTCTGTTTTAAGGATCAACAGCAACAAAATAGCACCACTGTAGTGGGAAGAACAATCTTTAAAGTCAGACAGATGAGCTCCAAGCTAGCTTCTGCCATCCTGAGCCAGTTTACAATCTTTCGGGTTTAAAGTTTCCTCATTTACGAAGCGCAACAAGTTACCTGCTTAAAGGGCCAGTGTGAGGATTGATTAAAGCCATCCATATAAAATGTCTGGCATTAAGGCAAGTACACAATGTACAATGTTCATGCATTTCTTTTTCCTAGTGTGGGGGTGTGGAGAGAGGAAGAGGGAGAGACACTAATTTCAAATTTAATAAAGTGATAGTATGGCTATATTAAATAATAAAAGAATTAACATTAGATTATATGAGGTTTCTTGGGTTATTAACAGAATTCCCCTGGAATAAATTATTTAACTTTCCTGAAGTAGTTGAAATTTGGGGAATGGAAAGTATATTATTCTGTTTTTTAATTATATGGATATATTAAATCCTGCAACTGGAAACTATATTTTCTCCCATGTGGCGAGTATCTGAGAAATAATACTTTAGTCTCTCTGTATCCAAATAGAGGTGCCAAATGTTGCACAGTTTTATTCACTATTAACTACGCAAAATTTTTCAACATGTGCTTTGCACCCCTCTTTCGAGAAGCAACTTTAGTTTTATTCAGAAGCCCTATGCATAAGTGTTAAATAAGAAAGGATATTTTAATAAATACCAAATTACAGTATCATCCTTCTCTATGGTGTATTATTGGAACCAGGGCTCTTAGGAGCTTCTGGTTCTGAATCTTCGGTCTGGCAAGATTATGGGTTGTTCAAATTCTCCTTGTGCATTGCATAATGCCTCGAGAGATGAATGGTCCCGTGGTATGTGCAGTCCGGCAGACAGTCCGTGTCAGGGGTGGACCGCAATGCAGACTTGGGAAATATCAGAATGGCTTTTGCACAAAACCTCTGTCAAGCAGCCTGAAAATCAGAGGCACTCTTTTGATGCTGTATCTTCAAATAAATAAATTATATAAATCATCCTTATAGATTGTCTTATAGCACATTTTGAGTGTGGTAGAGATAGAACAGTTTAAGGCTGAGAATCAAAAGTCCTGGATCCCGAGCCCAGTTTTGCCACATATGACTTTGAAAGTCAATTGACCTTTGGGTATCTCGTTTTCATCACCAACAAAATGAGATAAACACTGCTTGTGCTACCTCACAGGACTATTGAAAGACCCAAAGATCAGAAATATACTTTGAAAAGCATAAGAAAAAAATGTAAATATGAGGTTAATGTGATTTTTTTAAAACTTCAAAGTTACTTATTTATAGATCTTTTTTTTTTTTTTTACATGTTCGGAAAAAGAAAGTGCCTTTTTAAGCAGTGTGATCTGAGACATTACATTTTTTAAGGAGAATCAAAACAACAGAGTAACTTTTTTATCTTATCAGTACATAGTAATATTTTTTGACTTTCAGACCCAGCTGAGTCAAATGGAGTATCTCAACTCTTTGATAAACTTCAAAGTAGAAGTCAAATATTTGCTATAGTTTTTTCCTATATGAAAATAGGGCCAGAAGTTGGCCCCTCATGGTCTATGTAGGCACCTATTCCCAAATACCAGGGAGAATGACTATTAACAACTCCCTGGGATAGAATTCTAAAATAAACAGGCTGGGTTCAATCAGATATCATGAGGTTGGCCACTTTCATATTGAGCCCTGCTTCCTCCCAAAATTGTAGATTCCTTGGGAGCAGAGAAAGTATCTTATTCATCTTATTATCCCTCCCTCTTTTATAAGATAGAGTTGTGTGAATTGTAGACACAAATGATAATTTGCTAAATAAATAATTATCCTTTCTAAGTGTGTAGCTATTTTGCTAACTAGCATTTATTGAGCATATACAATGTGCTTGGTCACTGTGTTACAGACAAATCTTAATTTCCAAGGGGACTTTATAAACAAAGCTTAGAATATGGTTAAGTCCTTAGTTAAGAGCTGTGATTGAGTTAATGATCATTCTCACTACTTCCCTTTAATGGATGAGGAAACTAAGTTTCAGAAATGTGAAGCTGACCAAGATGGCAAGGTCAATATATGGTAAAGCAAAGACTTACACACGGATCTGTCTGATGGCAGACCTTGTACTTCGCCATTTTCCTCTACTGCCTCTCCAAGCAAGAGGTGGGTGTGATACTGAAATGTTGACCTAGACTAATGTGGCATGTTTGTCTCATTACAAAATTACTTATCCCTCTCTATGATTTGACAATCCCTTTTAAAAAAATCTGTGAATAGTTTGGACAACTCATTGTGTGTCTCCTTAATAAGATCTCATTTCAGATGGTTTTCTCCTCATTGTACCCTGCTCATTCTGGCCTTTGTCACATGTGCATTTTTCACAGGGTAACTTTCTGTGTTAGTAGCTTATGATGCTTACCAATGTATATGTTACGATATTTCTTTGTTCAGATGAACAATCTCAGCTTTGTGTTACTTTATGAAATACTATCATTTGGTAAAATATATTTATTATAGAGAACTTAGTAATACAAAGAAGCAACAAGGAGAAATAAAACTTATCCATAATTACACTATTTAGTGCTATTCACAGTTTATATTTTTTTAAGATTTTATTTATGTATTTAATAAATAAATAAACAGAGAGAGCGTGGGCAGGGGTGTAGGGCAAAGGGAGAGGGAGAAGCAGACTCCCCGCTGAGCAGAGAGCCTGACATGGGGCTCAACCCCAGGACCTTGGGATCATGACCTGAGCCAAAGGCAGATGCTTAACCGACTGAGCCACCCAGGCACCCTTGTTGTCAACAATTTTGTAGATGTTCTTTCCTATGTTATGATATGTATGTGTATGCTTTTATAATGAGTGTGGGTATATACATAACCATACACACATTGGTATCATACCACACAAACCATACCCATTAGGTGAATTCTGTTTTCTAACTTAATAATATATCTGAGCCTCTTTCCATTCATAAAAGAGCCTTTCAAATGATTATTTAAGTGCTTATATAGTAATGCCTCATATAAACATATCATGTAATTTAAGCAATTCTCTACAATTAAGTACTTTAATTCCTATTGTAAACACAAAGTTGCAAGCCTTATCACGTAGCTAAATATTTATTCACATCATTAATGAGTTCCTTTAAATTACTTCTAGATTTTTGTCATCTCCAAATTTGTAATTTTACACAGAGGGGAAAAAGTTTGTTTTAATTTGTAGTAAACTGTCTATAGGAAGGCAATATAGCCTAATGCACAGAGTGACTTAGATTCTAGTTTTCATTATGACTTAAAATTCTCTACAAGTTCCATTGTACCATATGGTCCCCTGTCACAGCATACTAGTCTATGTACAAGCCACATACCCAAAATCCATAAGGGAATTTTAAAAAGAGAAATGGGAATGCTTATCCCAGGGAAATTGTAATTTTGATGCTGTGGTCATATTTTGGAATCATCCTTGCAGTTAAATTTTTAATCTGCAAGATGCTTGAGGGAGCTGGACATACAGTCTCTAAGTTCCAGAGGTCTAACCATGAAGTATATTGGCCTTTCTAATGAGCTCGGCAATTTCAAGGGGAAGAAGAATGCATTTATTGATTTGGCTCAGCTGTCTCGATTTGGGAGCTGTCCCAGTAATCTCATTACTATGGTATGTATGCTTTTATTCCCTCAGCATCAGAATTAAGTCTATATATAGAGCCAGCAGCTGCATTCTCAGCAAGACCTCAAGGTATCAAATGCACCCGGGAGCTCTCAACTACCCATTTTCATTAACACAAGACACTAATGACAAATATCTTTTTCTTTACCTGAAAGTTATTTCCAGCCCATGGATTTTTTTTTCTTTCCTCCTTTATATATCTTTGTCTAAATGAATGCACAACTTTTATGATTTCCAGATTCAGGCCTTATACTCTTAGATTTTGGCAGAGATTCGAATATATTGGAGCAAACTTTTTTTTAATCTGATTCATGAAATTACCATATTGGCCCTTAGAATATTTCAGGAATTTAATACCGAGAAAACCGTAATAACTAAAGAGAGACACTGTCTACCTTGTTTCATGTTCTTTTACATCACAAAAAAATTTTTAAATAACTACATTTTTTTTTTCTCACCAAGAGAACCTCTCTTCAGTACTATTCCTTTACATTTTCCTCTCTTCTGCAAGGAAAAATATACTTATATACGGAAAATCTGGCTTGCTAGAGTCTCCAATTCACCATCACTTGCCATATGCAGTGCATAAATTTATAATGTGTTAAGCTTCAAGAACAGCTGACAACAAATTTCAGCTTTCCGACCTAAGTTTAATTCCACCTAGACTCTCTGTCCCCTTATATTAAATCTGTGGGCTGTGAAATGCTTTTATGACTAATCAAATATCTTCTGCTGCAAAGATTTTAAGGACTCTTAGGGAAAATGAAAACCTGTATTAATAAGAACTTGTGAAGTGCTAATGAATTTTGTTTGTCTGAATGCCACTTTTTTCCTCCCTTATCCTTGAGAGGTCATGGGCTTTTGAACAAAGGTTTTCCCTATGACCAAATTCTATTCAAGTGAAATGCTGGGTTACCTTCTTAAACACTAAGATTAGTAGTTGATTATTACCATATGAATTCCAGTATCCCAGGCAGACTATGTTCATTTTATTTCCATTTGCTGGAGGCAAGATATAGCATATTTCATCTCTTGCCACTAAAAAATTAGGTAATTTTAAAGGAGGAAGACGCTGTTTTAACAACTTCATTTTATAGATAAAACAAAGGGAAGTTAATGCCACACAACCAGATAATGACAGAGCTGCAGCTAAACTGCAGGTCTCCCAAGTACCTCGCAAAATAACACAGAGAGACACATTTGATCTTCCTTACGTGTTGAAGTATAAGTAGAAAGTCTACTTGCCTATTTAAATTACAGTGGGGTCTTAAAAGAAAGAAAAGAAGATTGAGAAGATAACATTCAGAAGCCTAACAAAGAAAGCGTTTTGCTTATTTGATTAAAAAATCTCTCACTAAGTAGTGTGTCAAATCCAATCAAAATTGGGTACCTACTAGTCCCAATTAAGATAAAATGAATCCTTCTGAGAGCAGCAGGATAATGAAGTAAATTATGACAGAAAAGAAAAGATCCAAAATGGTTCCAAACAGTAAGTCATCATTAACCTGAGAGTTTGAAATAAATGATGGACATGGTGAACAGCTCATTAATTATCTAAAAATGATTTTTTAAAATGAGAGATTAGGGCACCTCCTAGAATGATGGCTTCTTGAATAAAAACATCTCAGCCACTTTCTTAAAATTTGCTGAAATGACAAGAGGCATATAAAGCTGGGAGAAAATATGTTCCATCCCTGGAAACTAAAATAGAATGCTGTCAATATCTTTGAAAATACAAGTCACATTTTGCTACAAATAGGAATATACTGAGTAGTAACAGTAAGAACCAACTCATGACCCCTCTCCTCTGGAACACAATACAATTTAATACAATTTCAAACGTACTAACAAAAGATTTATGAGGAAACCACTGCTAACAAATCCCAATTTGCAAGGGCAGAGGTAAGATAATGCAAAGCATTCTGAACCAACTGTGGTAGAAAAGCCTAGAGAGAGTTTTGCTACAGCAAACTGTGAAAATGAAGCCTCTGTCCCAGCTCTACTATTTCCTCTCCCTGTGACCTCCATTAATTACTCTTTTTGTAATTTTCATTTCCTCAAATGTAAAACAATGATACTCTTCTCATAGCTTTGTGGAAAGGGGGAGATAAAACAATATATACAAAGCTTTAATCATGGTGATTGGCTTAAAAATAAGCACTCAATATGTGGCAGCCACTATTACTATTAAGCATTACCATCATAATTATCATCATGATCTGACATCATAATCATGATTTTCACCACCTGAAGAGACATAGACCTTCCCTTTTTATAACAGTGCAAGGAAAAAGGATAAGTTCTCCTATGTGGAAATAGGACAGAACAGAAAATTAGCACTAGAAATCTTGTTCCTGGTGGTAGATTTATGCAACAAAATAGCATGAAGACTAAGTTCCCTATGCTATAACTGTACCTCAGATCCCAAACCATTCTACTCAGAATGTTAAGATCAAAGAGCTGGTGGTATAAATATGTATCTACCAGTCCTTCAACTTAAAATCTGAGAAAAGGATTCTAAAAGCACTCAAGTAAGAAGGCTATCTTAGAACATACTTCCAGAAGGGAATTCTCATCCTATCTAAGTATTAAAGAACAAAAATACAAAAATCAATATAGAATCTATGGTAGGCTGAAGAATGCACTCTCACCCCCACCAAGATGGCCACATCCTAATCCTCAGAACTTTTAAATATATTATCTTATATGGTAAAAGGGAACTCATAGGTGTGATTTAATCAAGAACCTTCAAATGGGGAAATTATCCCGGATTATCCAAGTGAGCCCAATGCAATCACAAGGGTCCTTTTAAGAGGGAGGCAAGATATAAGTTAAGTCAGAGAAAGAGATATGGCAATGGAAGCAAGAGGTTAGAATGGTGCACAGAGAGGGTCACCAGCCAAAGAAAGCAAGCACCCTCTAGAAGCTGGAAAAGGCAAGGAAACAGATTTTTTCTGAATTCCAGAACTGTAAGATAATAAGTTTATATTGTTTAAGCTACTAACTTTGTGGTAATTTGTTACAAAAGCAATGGGAAACCAAAAAAGTCTTTGACATTTTTCAAGAAAAGACAAGGTTCTAAGGTAACACTTTAAAAACATATAGGAAGATTCTTGGAAAAAGGATTAATGCAAAAAAAAAAAAAAAGGAAAAAAGACGTCCTCTCTGTGGTATAAGCAAAATTCAAAAATACTTGGAAAAAATGCAGAAATAAATATGAAACTATAAGGGGAAAATGAAAGGAAGGGATCAGCAGAAATAAGAAAAAATGAAAATAATCACCATAATCTGAATGTCTGTGCCCTCCTCCGAAAAGTTATATACTAAAATCCCAACCCCCAAAGTTTATGGTATTATGAGGTGGGGCCATTTTGACATGTTTAAGTCATGAGGGTGGACATCTCATGAATGAGATTAGTGCCTTTTAAAGGAAGCTTCAGAGAGTTTCCTTAGCCCCTCTGGTTACTTAAGGACACAATGAGAAGTCTAAAACTCAGTAAAGGGTCTTCACCTGATCCTAGGCTTTCATTCTTCAGTACTGTGAAAGATAAATGTTGTTCATAAGTCAATATGGTATTTTGTTATAGCAGTGCAAACAGACTAAGAAATATTTTTTTTATTATTTTTAAAGACTATATTTTTAAGTAATCTCTACACCCAATATGGGGTACTTGATAATTGTAAAGCAAAACTTAAAATGACAATAAGAACAGGTAAGTGCAGAAGGGACACTCCAGAAGATCAGTTATACATAAGATAAACATAAATAGAGATCTCAAGATTCAACATGGTAGATGAAAATGAAAATGCTAGATGGGAAAGATAATAGAGATCTAAAACACATGCTATTCTTCCTAAGGAAAAGGGTGCATCAAAGAAAAGTAACAAGAAAAAGCACAATAGCAGTACATGTTTTTGAGCAAAATCTTGGTTGCATTCAATTAAGATAACATGATTAAAGAACGTTAGACAAAATACTTTCCTTTTTTTTAAAGATCACTAATATATTTAAGCAATCCAACTTAGCCTCACTAATTGTGTGACAGCATGGGATTATGTGCTTCCTGATGAGAGGCAATATAAAGAACATAATACTATTTATTAATAATTCTTACAAAACCTGTTGAGCCTGAATCTAATCAAACCTTTTGACCCAACTTCCATTTTATCTAGGAATATATGGGAAAGAAAAACAAGATAATAATATCACAATCAGATTGATGTAGAATATAGACCACCCTATAATGCAACAGATCTCATTGCTTCAAAATAAATGTCATTAAATTGGAACAAGAACTATTTTAGAATACAAGGCCATAAAATCAACTATAATTTATAAGT
>RCUC01138232.1:0-28557 GCA_003697995.1 Taxidea taxus jeffersonii | reverse complement strand
TGCAAATGATAGAATTACTTTGCTATTTTTCTTTGTCCCATCCCAGGCTCTTAAAATTAGTTAACATCTTGCCTGCTTTTGGAAATTATTGAACACACACACACGCGCACGCGCGCGCGCAGTTGTTAAAAAGGTAAATGCATAACAATTATGGGAAGTAAGCTGAGCCAGGAGGGGTAAATTGTTCCAGAATATTTAGGCAAATGCTGATTATTGAGTTTAAACCCTTAACTCAGCAACTGTAAGAGAAATACACAGTTTTGTGATTTAATAAAAGTGAGCATATTGTCTTTGTTTAAGTTTTTTTTTTTTTAAAGATTTTTTATTTATTTGACAGATAGAAATCACAAGTATGCAGAGAGGCAGGCAGAGAGAGAGGGGAGGCAGGCTCCCTGCCGAGCAGAAAGCCTGATGCGGGGCTCGATCCCAGGACCCTGGGATCATGACCTGGGCCGAAGGCAGAGGCTTAACCCACTGAGCCACCCAGGCGCCCCTGTTTAAGTTTTTTTAACGCAAAGCTGGAGAACATAGGTCACATCACACACACACACACACACACACACACACAACTTGTTGGTAGGGAAACTCATAGATTGGGTGGAAACCTACCTGGAATGAGGACAGTTCTTAGTTTTAGTTGGTGGGAACTATGGACCATTCTTTCTAGGTCCCACCACCAGAATAGATGGCATTAAGCATTTTCCTGTTCTTGCTGTCACTCAGTTTGAGGCACATTCCTGGAAGAGTAAATTAGGTTGGTTAAGCCTGAACTGCATGTCTGTGTCTTCAATAAAAACAGAAACCTCGATTTATTGCTCCCCCTAAAACTGCACATCGTAGGGCTTAAAGTAATTCCCCACAGTGAAATTAGGGAGCTTTTCTGTAGGGGAAATAGATGAGAGCCAGCTAGAAAATCGACCCCCGCTCAGGGTGCCACTACATCAGGGGACTCTCACTGTAGCAGTAGTTTCAGTGAGAACTTGTAACACCATATGGACATTCATAGTTGGTTTCCCTGGGTATGTGATGGGTAAATAGTGGTGTCGATGGCTGGCTCGCATGCAGCTATCTCTAGGCCAGAGGAGTGTGAATAGAGTGGCATAGATTATAACATATAATTAATTACATAATATAATATAGGATTGTATTATAGCAGAAAAGGAAAAAGTGGAAGAGAGTTTAAACCTTTAATTTGACTGTTGGACTGGTGTGACCCCTTTCATCTCTATTTAAAGTGATGTGAAATAATGAGTACCTGTACTGGAGGATCTCTCCCCAGAGAGGTGCACCCACCTTACCTGCTCTGACCCGGGCACGTTGCCTTGCCTGCTGTGCTCAGGATTACAAAAGCCCCATGTTAATTTGTATTCTTTTGGTGCCTTCAAGCCCGAATCTCTTGTTTTTGTTTTTTTTTTTTTTTGTTCTTGTTTGTAAGAGAGGAAGAGGGTGGGGGACAGAGGGAGAGGGAGAAGGATAATCTGGGTGTGGAGCCCAATGCAGGGCTCAGTCTCACAACCTTGAAATTATGACCTGAGCTGAAAGGACGCTTTAACTGACTGAGCCACCCAAGTGGCCCTTTACGTATTTTAAACATTTCCTGCAGCAGCCTTCAGCCACTCTGGGATGCCTGCCTGGATGTCTTTGTTCTTGAGATATAATTATTGATTGGAGGAAATGTAGTAATCTGATTTCTGAGCTGTGTAGAAATTTTGAGGAATCTGCCCCTTTCCCTGTATTTTATATAAGCCCTTTTATTTTTAGGAGCATTTTCTGCAGAACCGCAACATAATACATAGTACTATAGTAGAAGTTACTATCTACATGAGAAGCACTGAATTAGAATATATTGTAAAACTGTGTGCTCCAGAAGAAACAAGAATGTTTCATATGTGGCCATTTAAAAATCACCCTTGATAATGGTAAGAACACATTAAATGGTAATTCTTTGAAATCGTTTTTATGAGCAGTGAATCATCAAATTCAGGAGTGTAGCTTTCTGGCAATCTACTCAGCTCTGTTTTCTGGATCCCGCATTCTAGGCACTTCCTCATTCATTCCCCACATACTTACAGGCATAGGCAGGGGCAGTGACTACACTTGTGGCTTCACTCTATTTCTTGGGTAGACTCTTGAATAGTATTGTCTCAGCTGCATCTCCTTTAGGAGTTGGGCAGTAAACACATGTACAGAGCAGTTGATCTAAGAACTTTCTTGGGAAGGGTCTTTTAAGGCTGATATTTATGTGTAGAAAAGAGTGCACACACACACACACACACACACACACAAACACAAGTATGTATACAAAAAAGTTGACTTCAGTATTCAGTTTGTTGAAGTTATAATTAAAGGACAATGCTCTACTTTAAAAAGTTCAGTTTACTTACCTTAATCCTTTTGTAAATTAAGTTTTAATAATCACTTTTAAGGCTTTTTTGAAATATAATTGGTCTTACTGAGAAAGTAGTATCTTCAGCATTTAGACTTGCTTGTTAAATAATTTAATATTTGATTTCTATTGTTGAGGGATCTATTAACATAAACCTTCTCAAGTACTTAACCCTTCTTGTAAGTGAAGTGGATTAGACCTATAGATGACGTGAACCTGTAAAGGTGTCTTAGATATTTCAGTGGTGGGCATACACTTATTTGGGTTTCAGTCTTGACCGCGTGTTTGAGTCCATTTCGCACAAAGAGACAGTCCAGCACAGTCCACTAGTTCAGCTACTGGAGATGGGTGGAGGTGATAAGGAACAAACTGTGTTTTTGTTTCTTTATTGGCAAAATGAGGGTCAGGGAACCCACTGCAAGAGCTGTGATGAGGAATAAGTGAATGCAGGGCCACTTTGGAAAGGGCCAGGTCTATAATAAAGTCCTAGGTGAGTGTTATTTTTCAAAATTGGAATTACAGGTCTGTTGTTATAAGCCAAATTTTTTTTAACTATAAAAAGAATAAAAATATCACATATATCTTGATTTTCTTTATTGACCCAGAAAATGTTAATATAGTATTGATTCTCTTAAATCTTTCTTAATTTTAAATCTTTGCAGGGGTAAAGGGTGCATATCAGTTTAAGGAGGTTAATTCCTCCTTAATTTGGGTTACTTAATTTTTAATCACAGGTGTTTCAGTCTTTCATTCCTTTCAGATGTGTACATCTACTAAAGGAAAATATTTATAGTCACTAAGTTTCTGTCTTCAGAACTTCAAAAGGCGATGGCTTCTCACCTTGTGGTATCTGTTCTTTGGCTAGCCACAAAAGTCTGCAACTCTCTTAGGCTTGACTGCCTGCTCCCCTCCCCTACCTTTCTTAAATATTCATTTCAAGTTTGCCTCTGAAGACTGTTGAACATGACAGGGATCCTGAGATGCATGTGATTCTTCTCCAAAGATGAAAATCTTTTTTTGTATTTATTTCATTTTCTTAGCCCTATGTAATCCTTTAGTATTTTTTCTAAAGATTTTATTTATTTATTTGACAGCGAGAGAGATCACAAGTAGACAGAGAGGCAGGCAGAGAGAGGGGGGAAGCAGGCTCCCTGCCGAGCAGAGAGCCTGATGAGGGGCTGGGGCTTGATCCCAGGACCCTGAGATCATGACCTGAGCTGAAGGCAGAGGCTTAACCCACTGAGCCACTCAGGCGCCTGGTCCTTTAGATATTTAAAATGTTTGGTAGAATGCTAACTAGTTCTCACTGTGTTGCCTGACTAGTGACCTATTATGACCTATTAAGAAGTTATTCAGTGACGTAGGAGTAGGCTCATACAGAAGTTTTCTTAGGAAGCTTCTTTGCCAGTGCAAATACTCAAAAGATATCTCAATAGTGGGAAATCCATCGAATTCCTGACTCAAATATCTTTGCCAATGTTAATGTGGCTCCTGTTGAATGTAGGCTCTGGATGTTCAGGATCTCATCCTGGTGGGTCATTCATGGTGTGTTCCTGGTTATGTGTATTTATGTGTCTGCATCCAAGTTGAACTTCTCTCTGGCTATAGTTCAAGTTTGCCATAGTTGATAGAGAGCTTTTGTTTTGGTGGTTTTGGTTACCAAGTTTGGTTATTACGTCTTGAGAGCCTTTCTGGAGTATATCATGTTGAACATAGAAAGATGTCTTTTTCTTTTTCTTTTTCTTTTTTTGGTCACGGTAGAGCCTTTATTTATCTAGCTAATTTAAAATTATTATATGACATTTAAAAAAGGTGGGATGCAGGGTTTATCAAGAGCCCCTTATATTCAACGTGTTGATAAAAAGACTTAGATGCCCACTTTTTTTTTTTTTTTTTAAATTGATGGTATGTAGGGGTGGCTGGGTGGCTCAGTTGGTTGAAAGGTTGCCTTCAGCTCAGGTCATGATCCCAGGGTCCTAGGATCGAGCCCGAGGGTAGGCTCCTTGCTCAGCAGGAAGGCTGCTTCTGCCTTTCCCTCTCCCTGCTGCTCTCCCTGCTTGTTCTCTCTCTCTCTGTCAAATAAAATAAATTCTTAAAAAAAAATAAATAAATTGATGGTATGTAGCTTGGCTTGTTAATGACCTGTTCTCAGGTAAGAGAGCAAGCTTACCTGTTGCACTTTCATTTCACGGTTATCCTGTCAGGTTCTGAACATGGTTTTCACAAAAGATGGTACAACAGCAACGATAAAGGAAGAATGAACAGGAAAGAAGACCAAACCAGATGAGAAAAATAGATCATCTAAATCAGATGGCAAACAGATTTCCTCTTCTTTTCCAGGTGTAGAGGCTGAATGTAGGACATTTGGAAGGAGTGCTCTGATCAGTTGAGTGTTTTTCTTGGGTGCAGTTATGGAAGGGGACATTTGCCATTTCTAGATTCACAGATGGTCTGAGTTTTTAGCCCAGATGAAGTACATGGCAAGGAACTCGGAGTCATGATATTAGAGGCACTCTACTGTCCTTGTAAAGACGTTGTCTAAAAGGTTTATTTTCTATGTTTCAGGCTAGTGTACTTGGTACTAACCTCTAGAAAAATTATTGCTTCCCCCTGCTTGTGCTCTCTCTGTCAAATAAAACAAAAACAAAAAAATTATTTCCCTACTTAGTATTTTGTGCTACCTTTAAAAATGTAATTTGCCGGGGGCGCCTGGGTGGCTCAGTGGGTTAAAGCCTCTGCCTTCAGCTCAGGTCATGATCCCAGGGTCCTGAGATTGAGCCCCGCATCGGGCTCTCTGCTCGGCGGGGAGCCTGCTTCCCTTCCTCTCTCTCTGCTTGCCTTTCTGCCTACTTGTGATCTCTCTCTGTCGGATAAATAAATAAAATCTTAAAAAAAATGTAATTTGCTTTATCCAGTTAAATTAAAAATAATTTTTACTTGTTTGTATTGTTGAAACTTACTGGTATTAAGTTGTAATTTGTCTTGCTTCCCATCAAACGCTGTGAGGCATAGATGCCTTATGAATGAAGTCTTCATGGGGATCTTCATCCTCCCCTCTCCCATCAATTCAGGGTTAATTCTTCTCAAGAAGTTTGCTAGTGGATGGGATGCCTGACTGCTCAGCTGACAGCGCATGCAACTCTTGATCTTGAGGTCATAATTCAAGCCTCACATTGGGTGTAGCAGAATACTTTAAAAAAAGAAAAAGAAAAGAAAGGAAAAGGAAAGTCTTAAGGGAAAAAAGTTTGCCAGTGGAGAAGATAACCTGTGAAGTAGTTACCACTTTGAAGCCCTATGTGTGTTCTGTTTTCTTTTTGAGTGTAGAGATGTATGTACATCTGTATGTACAACTTTTTTTTTGAGTGTGTGTACATCATACAGGCTGAATGAGGAAAGAAAGTAAACTAGTTAATATGTCACCATTAAAAACTGGCACAAAGCATTAATATTTTCGGAGACGTTATCACCTCGCAGTTGTGTGATACATTTTCGGAGTCTTATTTGTTGGTTGCTTATAAGAGCAAGCCAGCAGCCTTCCAGAGCTCTTCTCTGTCTAGCAGGGAACCTGGAGGAACTGGATTAACACCACACGGTGGGGGAGAGACAGCGGAGAGGGTGGGGTTCTTTTGTTTGAATCTCTAAGCTGGATACCAAAATTAGCCTGATGGACTGTGACAAATAAGGTCCCAATCACAGTGGAACAAGATTTATATTTACCTAGAGTCTTAATTGGACTGAGATTTCCTGCAGTTATGTTAAAATCCTCCGCCCTTATGCTTGGTGAGCAAGCGTTTGAACTCTAAGCTCTGGAGGTTTAGCTTTTGTGGGCTCAATTAATTGTTAAATATTCCCTTTATTATAATTATACATTGATACCTTGCTTTGTAGTAGCCGAGGAAATTGCTGAAAGAGTTGTTTAATCTGTTATACTCTATCAGTTTTGTAAAAAGCTCTTTTTAAAAGGAAACAATTTTGATTTGAAGTGGCATGGTGGTATTTGAGTTGGAGAGGATCATTGAAATCGAAATGCAGGAATCTGGCTCTCTCTTGACAGGGATTGGCTTGTAGTTGACATTGACCCATGTGTCTGTCATCTTTCCAGATGCTGCCTTCTGTTTATTCTGACAGCTTCACCAGCTGAGAAAACCAGACTTTCCAAGATTCAAAACACTGTCTGTGAATTTAAGGATGGAACAGGGTTTTATGTTTGTTGAATTACTTTAAAGTGTATGTATATAAGAATGATTTCCTTTTGTAAAACATTTAAATACTAGAGGAATAGATACCTGTATATATGAGTTTTGCTTTGAAGATATCTAAATGCCACAAACCTTACCAAAAGTAAAAATATGCTTTTCTTTTCCTTTCTGTGTTTGTGTTAATATAAGTTTTGTAATAGATTTTTAAATACCATGAAATAGATGGGAGTCGTTAAGTAAGTTACCTGGTTCTTTCACGTTAAGGCTTAAAATGCCTGGAAATGGGTAGACTTCTAAAGTCACTTTAACAAGTCTCTTAAATTCATATATAATGACCCTTTATCATTGTGTGTGCATAAAATATCCAGTCCCTTTAAATCTTTTTTGTTATTTCACCAGTAAATATGCATTCAAACTAGTAAGGCAGCATACCGTATGTTGCATATGAAAGAAATTCTGCATTTGAGCCCTGAATTTATTTTCTCATTTACTTATGTTTCTGAATTTCCTTATTCAGTTGCCTTTGCAAGGAACACCTCTTCAGTGATATTCTGTGTGATAGTTAGTAAACTGTGTAAACTGAATCATAGAAGGCAGAGTAAACTGAATTGTAGAAGGCAGAGAGAGAGTTGTTTTAGATTCCCTCAGAAGGCTGTAGGCCTCGTTCGGGCTTTCTTTGTGTGCTGGGCAGATGTCGGTGTTTGACACATGGTGTGTTAGTGGCTCACTTTCAAATGATCAATAGAGATACGGTAAGAAAAAATGTTGGGGGGGTTGATTATGGCTTTAAGTTCCTTTTAAAAAGGGGATATGGAGTGAGTTTATAACAGATTTTTAATACTTCATTATGTTACTTCTCATTATTCTCAGCTTTTACATTAACATTTTATTTTATTTATTTTTAAAGATTCTATTTATTTATTTGACAGGGAGAGATCACAAGTAGGCAGAGAGGCAGGCAGAGAGAGAGAGGGAAGCAGGCTCCCTGCTGAGCAGAGAGCCCCATGCGGGGCTTGATCCCAGGACCCTGAGATCATGACCTGAGCTGAAGGCAGCGGCTTAACCCACTGAGTCACCCAGGCGCCCTACATTAACATTTTAATTTGTGCTCCATTAGTGAAGCTGTGTGTGCGGCTCTAAGGCAGGCTGTTATTGTTATTAGGTGGTATTTAGTTTTCATGCTTGTCCTGTCATCCTCTTGTGCTGGTATTGTAAAACATAGGTACCGTACATACAATTACCAGATCGATTGAGGGAATGTTAACAATACTTTGTATAATTGTACTTTTTTCTTCTTTAGTAGAGAGAAGGTATATGTCAAAAAAAGCCTCACCTGTTATGCTGTGTTTTTATATGGTTGGGAACAATAAAAAGCTAAGAAGTAATGTTTTTAATTACCACGATTGCGTGGTGCAAAAATACATCTAAAGTTTTGAGGTTTGTATTTGAGAATTAACTCTAGCAGCTCTCAGCCCTCAGGGGAAGGTTTTGCTTCTTCCTTACAGAGGATTTTATATCTCACATTTCAGGCTGGGCAGTGGACACCTGCTGTCCAGTTTGCTCTCTGTACTGGCTAGAAGACATTTTGAGGGAGAAGAACCCTGGGCTATATTTCAGGCTCATAAACTAGAATGCTTTTGAAGTTTGCAGCTATCCAGAGTGGATATCTGGTATCATGGAGTTGCGGTGCTTTTGGCCTTCCTGTCCTGGTGGGTGGAGGCTTCTTGTTCATAGAAAGCAGCAGTTTTGTCCTATGTTTTACTTCTCTTCACATCCCCCACCTCCAAATGCTAGGATACACAGGGCTGCGGGCCCTGCTACAGCCACAGGTGGGTCTCCAACTCCCTCTTCAGTGTTGTTCCCGTACTAATGACAGGTGGTCCCGTTTTCATGTTCTCGCCTCTGAATTCACCTGGTGCCTTTGCCTTTGCCCCGTGAATGTATTTATAAAATTTGGCTATAGGCCTTTCTTTTTATCTTTCTCCTGTATTTCCCCTCCTGCATTTGTTCTTTTTTCTTTTTGATGAGCAAATAATACGTTTTCTATGAAGAACATTGAAATGCTCAGATAAGCAAAACTTAAAAATCGCAAAACCATGACATTAATATTTTGTTGTATTAGCACTTTCCTTAGTAAACAGCTGTGGGGTTATGCTATTCAGAGTTTTGTAATAATGCTTTTGAAATTAACATGTCCTGAATTTATTGCCATGCCAGTAATTATAAACCTGAGTCATTATTGTTGCTTTCTGTATCAAGAATACTGGCATTCTCAACCTGGAAGGGTCCATGGTCAACCCAGTTGACTGTGAAATCAGGAGACTGTAAACTTGAGTGGGTAAAAACTGTATCTTTATTTTCACTGATTCATTACATTTCAAATGACATTTAGCAATCAGTCGTGCTTCAGTTATGAAGATAGGCAATAAACCACAGTGATACTGGCAGTACCTGTGACACCAGTGTGAGCCGTAGATATTCCCATATCATATAACAGAGAGAAAAACATCTGAAAATAATGTTTATGTTCACCAGGACTTTGAAATTATAGAGGTTATTAAGGCGGTAACCTTGAGTAAATTTTATTATTTAAGGAGTCAGTAAAGAAGTACATGTATTATAATCACAAATATTTTTTCTCATACCATGATAAACATTTTAATACTTTTTTGTGTGTGAATTTAAAACAAAATTGCTTTTGAAGACATGTGTATAGGTTGCCAAAGGCACTTGCTGCCTGAAAAATATTAGGTGCACCCACAGTAATGGATAGGTACCATGGTGTGACTCGTTGTATATTGTTGCATTTTAGGTTCTTTCCAAATATTTTCCTTTATGAACAACAGTGGTGAGCATTATTCATTTCTGCTCAGTCTCCTTAGGAATAGAACTGCTGAGTTAAAAGGTGTATCTGCACGTCCAAAGATTTTTAATGTACTGCCATTGTAAGTCCTGCCGGTTGCCCTGATGTGCCGTGGGATTTTGGCCTCTGCGAGTGACTGAAGTTGTGGTTCTGAAACTGCAGAAGTGTTCTCTGGGTAGAGCAGGAGACTCCACAATGCCGCTGGATAGTACGTCTTCCCTTCAGAGAATGGATCAGGCGCATTTGTGTGCTCTGTTTTTATCCACAGTTAATGGCGTGGAAAGGAGGAGATAAAGCTGTGACACTAGAGAGAATGCCTACTTTCCAGTATGAAGTAAAATATGGATTATATTCCAAGAATGAATTCTGGCCAGCTTTAACTTTTATAAGTGGTAACATGTTCCAGAAAATTTGGTTATCAGTGGTTCCTGTGTTTTTGTTGGAGGAGCAGCTCCATACCCTCTCTCAAGTCCTAAAGTCAAACCTACGTGGAAGTGGAGAAGGAAGGCAGAGCCTGAGTGGTGCCAGCAGACTCCGTCAGACTGCCCTCTGCTTGACCTGCCAGGCAGTGTGCAGAAGTTACCATCCCTTGTATACATACTGTGAAACCTTCGGGGTAGAGTCAGCTGTAGAAGCTTGGCTTAGCCGCCAAGTCTCTTCAGGGAGGCAGTTGTGGACTTTGTTCTGCCTTGTTTTATCTGTCTGTGGGGATTGATTGTTAATCCTACTGAAAGGTGATGGTATGTTGTCTATTCAGACTGTTTTAGTCATTCTGAATCAAGCTCACTGTGCTGTATGTTTTTACAACACTTGCTAGGGTTATTTATTTCTTCGTAGCTTTTCCTATTTAAAAAAAAAAAAAAGAATGTTTTCTCCAAATCATTGTTCAGGATATCACTCTGTTCACGAATGTAGTTTAAATATTTTGCCCCATTTTAAAATAATTTAAAGATACTTGTGTTCCATGGCCAGGAATGCTGAATTGTGAATAGTAAATTCTTGGTCTGGTTCTTTAGCTATAGTCAAAGGTTTTATTAATGTTATCTATCGTGTGTGGCCTCGATTCCCATTGGCAGTTTTGATATATTTCATGTTCCACCTCCAGCCAATACATTTGCGTTTAGGCTAATTGGAAGGATAAGGAGAGCAGGGCCGCTTCTTTTCAGTAGTCATTTCCCAGAAGTTGAAATACTGTAGTTCTGTTTATATCCCCTGCCAGAGCTTAGTCATATTATAACATCAGCTATAAGGGAAGCTGAGAAATGTGGTTTTTATTCTAAGGGGCCATAGGCCCTTCTAAGACATCAGATATTCTGTTATTAAGGAAGAAGGGGAGAATGAATGCTACACTTAGCTAGCAGTCTCTGCACAGAGACTAAAACACATGTGCAATTAAAATTATTGTAAACATACAGTGACTTACTTGTTTTCATGCCTGGCTCTGATATTAGAGTGGTGAACTTGGCAAGGGAGGGACTATATTTTTATTCATCTCAGCATCTCTGACACTAGCTGGTATGTAGCTGGTGCATAGGAAGTCTCTGTGTGAATGTTTTAGGAGTTTATGATTCTGTTTCTTGTAGAGCATATTTATCTTTATTTTTTAACTTTAATGTAATCTCTACAGGATTTGTCTATTACTACTTCTTTAAAATGGAGAAGTCTAATTTTTTCCCCCAAAGTTCTGATTCATTTCATCTCAGCAGGTGTTCAAAACATGATTTTTACAAGGTACAAATTACAAAAAGCAAAAGTCTCATTAAGTCTTACATTGGCCCAGAGCAGCCGCAATCATTTTTTGATGTGTGTTGAGTACAGTTTCGAGTAGAAAGCATCCAGAGCTTCTTACAGTCCAAACAATAAACTAAATCTCTCATTTCATTTTGGGAATCAAGAGGCATTTAGGTACTTTAAATACGACTACCTTGCATAGATCTTTGCTAATTTTGATTATAAAAGTGACAGGTGGATGGCAGATTACCAGACAAGATCTCACCTACTCCCTCCTGTCCCCCAAAAGAATACTTTTTAGCCTGAGAATGATGTATATATTCTAAAGCAAAATTACCACATGTAGAATCCTAAGAAGATAGATCATTGGAAATCGTATAGGTGGAATTTTTTCCCCAAATACCTGTTGAGTACTTACAAAATGACATTTTATAATTCACAGCGGTCTGAAGATCTGTAATGAAAATTTGAGGTCTCAATATTTATTCAGTCATGTGAAATTGACTGGAAGTTTTAAATTATTCTTAATATATCTTTAGTTTTTAAAATTTTTTAGATTTATTTTTATTAACATATAATGTATTATTTGTTTCAGGGGTACAGGTCTGTGGTTCTTCCATCTTACACAATTCACAGTGCTCACCATAGCACATACCCTCCCCAGTGTCCAAAACCCAGCCACCCCATCCCTCCTACCACCCCCTCCACTCCAGCAACCCTCAGTTTGTTTCCTGAGATAACAGTCTCTCAGGGTTTGTCATCTTCTCTGGTTTCTTCTTACTTCATTTTTTCCCCTCTCTTCCCCTATGATCCTCTGCCTTGTTGCTCAAATTTCACATATCAGTGAGATCATATGATAGTTATCTTTCTCTGATTGACTTATTTTGCTTAGCATAATACCCTCTAGTTCCATCCACATGGTTGCAAGTGTCAAGATTTCGTTTCTTTTGATGGCTGCATAGTAATCCATCGTACATATACACCACATCTTCTTTATCCATTCATCTCTTGATGGACATCTAGGTTCTTTCCATAGTTTGGCTATTGTGGACATTGCTGCTATAAACATTCGGGTGCACGTGCCCCTTCGGATCACTACATTTGTATCTTTAGGGTAAATACCCAGTAGTGCGACTGCTGGGTCGTAGGGTAGCTCTATTTTCAACTTTCTGAGGAACCTCCATGCTGTTTTCCAGAGCGGCTGCACCAGCTTGCATTCCCACCAACAGCGTAGAAGGGTTCCGTTTCTCTGCATCCTTGCCAACATCTGTTGTTTCCTGACTTGTTAATTTTAGCCATTCTGACTGGTGTGAGGTGGTATCTCACTGTGGTTTTGATGTGTATTTCCCTGATGCTGAGTGATGTGGGGCACTTTTTCATGTGTCTGTTGGCCATCTGGATGTCTTCTTTGCAGAAATGTCTGTTCATGTCCTCTGCCCATTTCTTGATTGGGTTATTTGTTCTTTGGGTGCTGAGTTTGATAAGTTCTTTATAGATTTTAGATACTAGCCCTTTATGTGATATGTCATTTGGAAATACCTTCTCTTTTCCTTATTGACTGTTTCCTTTGCTGTGCAAAAGCTTTTATCTTGATGAAGTCCCAGTAGTTCATTTTGCCCTTGCTTCCCTTGCCTTTGGCAATGTGTCTAGGAAGAAGTTGCTGGGGCTGAGGTCGAAGAGGTTGCTGCCTGTTTTTTCCCAAGGATTTTGATGGATTCCTGTCTCACATTGAGGTCTTTCATCCATTTTGAGTCTATTTTTGTGTGTGCTGTAGGGAAATGGTCCAGTTTCATTGTTCTGCATGTGGCTGTCCAGTTTTCCCAACACCATTTGTTGAAGAGACTGTCTTTTTTCCATTGGACATTCTTTCCTGCTTTGTTGAAGATTAGTTGACCATAGAGATAGGGTGCACTTCTGGGCTCTGTATTTTGTTTTGATCTATGTTTCTGTTTCTGTGCCAGTACCATACTGTCTAGGTGATTATAGCTTTGCAGTAGAGCTTGAAGTCCAGAAAAATATCTTTAGCTTTTTACTTTAATTTCAAACTAAGCACTTGACCAAACAATAGTAGCAACAACAAAAACCCATATTAAAAAAATAATGATTTAAGTGTGATAACAAAGAGGTACGGATAGAATAAGTGAGTCAGGGAATAGGGTTCATTTGCTCTTAGAAGTTTATATATATTACATAAACCATAAAATTCTGTAAAGCAGAGAATTAAACTTAAGGCCTGAAATAGTCTTTGAATACAGTAGTAGAATTTAATGGGGTATGTTAGATGTCAGCAATAGTATTAGCAACATATTGATCAGCTGATAAGTTAAGAACCCAATCTTCTGTGTCTATAATTTTGTGCAAGGAGTTTTGTGGAGGTGAGGTAGGGCAAGATACAAAGGTAGACAGGCTTCTAGTCCTTGATCTTCATTTTATAGGGAGAAATTACACTTATTCAAGTGATAATTTATATTAGTATCAGGCAGTGAGTGGACAGTTGCCAACTGAATAGGACAGACTATACGTTGATGATACTGGGGAAGACGTGAAGGACCATGAAGACCTTGATTTGGGTCCCGGAGTTTTTTACAGAATTACAGTAGAACTAGGTAGGGGCAGAGCATCTCTTTTAGGGGCAACAGCATGGGGGATTTCATGGAACAGGGCATGACATGGTTTTATAACTATGATTCAGGACCCAGTTGAGTAGATGTAAATATCATGCTGTAAAAAAGGAATGAGAAGGGTAGCTTGTGGTTTTCCTTTACTACTATTTCGTGTGGATTACAGTTTGTTGGTCTGTCCCTCTGGTGGTTCTAGTTTTGGGGCAGCAAATTCTGGATGCTTGCCTTAAAATTATTTGGGTATTGATTTGATAAGTCCCCCCCCCCCTTTTTTAAAGATTTTATTTATTTATTTGGCATACAGAGATCACAAGTAGGCAGAGAGGCAGGCAGAGAGAGAGAGAGGAGGAAGCAAGCTCCCCACTGAGCAGAGAGCCCACTGCAAGGCTTGATCCCAGGACGCTGAGATCATGACCTGAGCTGAAGGCAGAGGCTTTAACCCACTGAGCCACCCAGGTGCCCCTGATAAGTTCCTTTTAAGGTATTTTTTGCATGCCTTTTTCTCCTGCTAGCATCTCCTAGACTGATGTGTGGATGCTTAGATGAAAGACTAATTACTCAAGAAGAGAGATCACTCATGGGATTTTTGTATTGTCTGGTAAATAAAACTCAGAGGTAAATTTCTGTAAACAGAGTATCAGTCTCAGAAGCAATTCAGTACAGTAGTTGTTAATCTGTGTCATGTATCTTGTGTGTATATCTAAATCCATATGATAAGTTTAGCCTACTTTTAATGAATTTCAATTAATGTTGACATTGTGATTTATTTGAAGTATATAAGAAAATTGTCCAGTAATAAGTAAAAAAATATGTAAAGCAGGAAATTTTAATCTTCAGTTTTGCTAACTAAAAAAAAATCCATGAAAATTGAGCCATCTCTCTGTTCAGACTGATAACTGAACTTATTTTCCCAGCCTTTATTAGTTAATTTACGTCCTCTTTCTACAAAGTTGATAATAAATATTTGAATGGGTTTAAATGTTATATGAATGTATACAGTAGCCTTATAAGAAAGACTTACAAGATGTGGATGCCTATAAAATACAAAAAATAATTGGTATGGGAAATTCTGTAGCTTGGTGTTTCAACTGTGGAACAGTTGCTTTTACAAAACTGAGAACTGCAGACTACAATTAACTGTCATTAATTTCCGTGAATAGAAATATGTTCCATTTACTGTACAATCAGGAGCCAGGCTTGAATGAGTTTAAATAGATGAAATCTAAATTATCCTGACAGTCCATTAAACACTAGCAGAAAACCTGTAAAGAAAATGAATTCACTATGATACCAGTTTATAATAAAATCATTTGCCAAATAAGAATTATAGCCCAGGCGTCGAGAATTCTGTGTATTTCCAGTGAGCACTGCAAATTGGTTGAACCATTTGTTGTAAAGCCCAGGCTCCCAGCACATTGTTTTCTGAGTAGGAATAAGCAGTGTTGCTTGAAATCTGCTCTGCGGGATGTGACACCAGATCAGACCAGCAATTTGTTTGTTGTCAGCCATATGGGGAGAGTGGAAGCTTCACTCCATCCTGTCGCTGGTTATTTTTTTCCTACGATTACTGGGCAGAGCGTTCCTAGAAGTGTTTGAACTCTATTCGAGTTGGTTTCTTAAATGTACATATTTAGCCTTGTTGCAGTTGTAATCATTGCGGTGAGGACCTATTGTTTTTCATTAGCAATCAGTCGTCCTCTACTTAATAGGGATTTTATCGCAGAATTAATGCTTTTTTAAAGATTTTATTTATTTGTTTGAGAGACACATAGTGAGAGAGGGAACGCAAGCAGGGGGAGTGGGAGAGGGAGAAGCAGGCTTCCCGCTGAGCAGGGAGCCTGATGTGGGGCTCGACCCCAGGACCCTGAGATCATGACCTGAGCCGAAGGCAGACGCTTAACAACTGACCCACCCTGGTGCCCGGAGAATTCATGTTTTAGATAGGACCCACTGATTTGGGGGTAGGGTTGTTACCCACTTTCCCAATCACTAGAAAGGTAGGTACAGTGGGGCAGCAAGAGTGAGAGCAGGCTGGAAATTCCTCTCCTCCATGTCTCTAATGCCCTAACACCTTTTGCTTCCATAGGGCAGATGACCACCACTGATTTGTAAAATAGATCTTCCCCTGCCAGCTAGATTCTGGGTGTTCTCTTATGGCACACAAGCTCCACACAAACTGTGGTTAGAAACTGTAGGGGAGATCCACATCACTTAACTGGAGTTTGGATGTTAAGCTGGCTTGGGTCTTTTTCGCAATTGGGATTCAGTATGGATCACAAGGAGGGCTTTTTAAAGAACATTTGCAGAAGGAAATGGTGGTGAGAGGGCTTCAGACACTCTTTCCTTGAGTTAGAGTGTCAACCAGGGGCAATACTTAGCGTATCTATCCCTGTAACTGGTAAGATTGCTGCTGCCGACAGGGCAGAGTTTTCAAGATGATTGATTGGAGACGTGGGGTGGGGTCTGGCCGCAGCAGTTATTCCAAAACACCAGCATCACTTCTTCAAGTTAGAAATATGACTGTTTTGGATCAGTCTTTAAGCTTTTGATGTACTAGAAGATTTTTTGACTTTTAGAGGAAAAAAGGGGAAGGTGGGAAATTGAAACAGCCTCCTAGCTGGTTTTTCTCATCATTTAATTTCCTGTTAGCATTGAGGATAAAGACAGATGAATGTTTGCTGGAAGTATACAACTTTATGTCTTTAGATAAGAGCTCGCTTTGTAGTTCTAGGTGGCAATCTGTAGACATTGGAATATGTGGGATTTAATTTTCATGAAGTTTAAAAAGGAAGGGACGAAGGATGTGTTACCTCAGATCTTTTTTCCACTGGCTTTAGACTCTTTAAGGTGTAGCAAGTCAGTTTTGGTGACAGTTTTCAGGCTTAGAACACAGGATGAAGGTAAACACTGAGAGGATTTCACTTACTGAGGTGCAGTTTTCCCAGTTTTTGTTTCCCTTTCCCTTTTTAGTTCTCCACTGTTCCTAGGTGATGTGGGTATATCCCATCCCTGCAAAAGAATCTAGTAGAAAACTAGAAGTAGACCATCTTGCAACTGAGTTAATCCTTAAAGGAGTATTTATTAGAAAGTAGCATTTATGTTCACATTGATGTTACACAACAGTGTTTTTAATAGGATCTCGTATGAGTGCTTTTCTGTCTTTACATTCTTGTTCAGGTCAGTTGCTCCTTGTATAGTTCTCGAGTGTTTACTGTGGCATGTAGAGTCTTGTTATAGAGGTGAGGAACGGTGATGGATCTGACTGGCGCGCAGATGGGGAGGCTGCTGGCGAGGTGAGAGGCTGCTCCGCTGGAGGCCACGCAGTGCGGGTTGGGATTTCAGCTTGTTTCTCACATGCGCGTGGAGCTCCGTACCTTCTTGCATGTTGGACGTTTGGAAACACCCATATTAACTAGTGAGAATCTTGTGGGCTTTTGACTCTGTAATATTAGACCAGTCGGCTGATACCTCACTGAAAGGTTCGGTGTCCAGGGTGCAGGAATCCTGTGTAAGCAAAATGGAACACGGAAGGACGGAGCAGTCCTGAGAGTCCGCCCTCTTGTCCACCACTGTGCCACACTGCGTGTCTCTGGGAAGTGTGTTTGTGAGAAAGTCTGTCTGTGCATGCCTTTTCTCTTCTTTTCTTCTTTTTTAAACAAGTAGAAGGTTTTCTACTGGAAATTATTTTACGGTGGCACTGTCATGCCTTGCAAAGGGACGAGAGGGTATTTCAAAAATTAAGGGGGCAGATACGCATTAACGGGAGGGAGATTCTTTAAAGGACAGAGCTCAGCACAGGCTGAGCCTTGCTTGCACATTGTGACCGCAGCTTTAATGCTAGGCTCACAGCGCTGCTTGCTCAATTAGTTGGTGAGGTAGGTGTCCACTGTGCTCCGGGAGGAGGCTGTCAGGAAGGATGCTGACAGGTTCTTTGTGTTTCAGGATGACAAACTGCCTGATGCTTTAGGCTGTGGTTTTTACCCTTGAGAGGACCGTGCTCTTGCTCTATTTACATAAACCTGCTGATTTGCTGAGGATTGAAAAGCAGAGGGGGCTTTCTTTGCCTTAAGAATCTGCCTTCGTGTTTTGGCTGACTTCCTTCCCCAGCTTAGCAAATGCTCTCTGTTGTTTGCAGATGGCACAATAGATTCTTGGACGCAAAGCTATGTTGAGGTTGTGAGGAACAGCCAGAAACACCCCTGTTCAGTATCATTGCACGGATCATGGATACAGGATTTGAGGTCACTTAATCGTGTGATCTGTTCCCTGGCCGAGGCTTGATGTTAGAGAACAGGTCTCAACCTAGCCCTGTGGTTTTATTTCCAGACACCCCTAGTAAAGAAAAAAAGGAGTTATGTATTGTTTGAAATAATTGATATCAATGGTAATAGCCTCACTCATTTCTCTGGTGTATTTCAGGCTGCTGATTTTAAGATTAAAAAAATACGTGTATTTGCCCTGCAGCAGCCATTTGCTCAGTCTGGCAAATATGTATTTTCATGTGGGTAGTTTTGAAAATGTGCGTTATGCACTTAGTGGATTACTTCAGCTTTGCTCAGTTTTTTCAGAACTGCTGGCTTTGTTTAAAAAAAAAAGGCTGGCTTGCTTTGCTTTTCCTTTCTTTCTAAGAAAAAAGTTATCTGTAGTACTTGTGTCGGCTATGGGAGATTTTCAGATTGAGGATCATTGATCCAGCTGACGGAAACCAATTTTATAACCAGCCTCTGACGATCTGTGCACTTACACATTGTATGAAAATTCGTGGCAAATCATTTTGGCTTTAAAAGATTTAAAAGATTCCGTCTGAAATTTTAACATTGCTCTTGACTTATGTTCTCCTCTTGCCCTTGCCAAATTAAATCACTTTAGTTTTGTGCTCACCATAAACATCTATATGAAATTATTTTCTTAAATAGCCGCTTCTTTAATGAGCTAAGAGGGAAATACTTCTTATGAATATTTAGCCTTTTTTTTTTTTAAGATTTTATTTATTTATTTGTCAGAGAGAGCGGGAGCGAGCACAGGCAGACAGAGAGGCAGGCAGAGGCAGAGGGAGAAGCAGGCTCCCTGCTGAGCAAGGAGCCGGATGCGGGACTCGATCCCAGGATGCTGGGATCATGACCTGAGCCAAAGGCAGCCGCCCAACCAACTGAGTCACCCAGGCGTCCCTATTTGGCCTTATTTAACCTTGTTTTGAAAATCACTAAGAGTAATAATAACTAGATTTTTTTCCCGTGAGACTTTAATTCCAGATTGTTGCTTAGGATGTAGAGTTGGATCACTCTAATTTTTTTTTTTAATTTTTTTTTTTAGATTATTTATTTATTTATTTATTTGTCAGAGAGAGAGAGAGAGAGAGCGTGAGCACAGGCAGAGGCAGAGGGAGAAGCAGGCTCCCTGCCGAGCAAGGAGCCCGATATGGGACTCGATCCCAGGACACTGGGATCATGACCTGAGCCGAAGGCAGCTGCTTAACCAACTGAGCCACCCAGGCGTCCCTAATTTTTTTTTTTAAAGATTTTATTTATTTATTAGTTAGAAAGAGAGCGAGCACAGGCAGACAGAGAGGCAGGCAGAGGCAGAGGCAGGCTCCCTGCTGAGCAAGGAGCCTGATGTAGGACTCGATCCCAGGACGCTGGGATCATGACCTGAGCCGAAGGCAGCCGCTTAACCAACTGAGCCACCCAGGCGTCCCGGATCACTCTAATTTTTATGGGAGGGTAATAAAGAAAAATTTGGCTCTACAATAATTTTTCATGCTTTTATTTTTAAAATGAATTTAAAAAGTCAGGTCAAAACAATGTATTTTTCCCCATTTCTTTGGCAAGTTAGACATGGTGAAAATTTTTAATTTATATTATCCCTGATCTTAGTGATTCTGTGTTTAAGGACTACTTACATAAAATAAACTTAGATTTTGTCATTTAATTATGGAGTAAGCTTATCTTTTTCATGTGTACATTTCCAAATACCGATAGAGATCACTTGATACAGTGACCTGTTTTGCAGATTATTATTAGTCTCTCACATATGAATTAGGATCAATAGTAGCTTTTTTTGTAGTAGCTTTTTATGTCAGTAGCTGACATAGTAGCTTTTTAAACAAAAAGAGGTGACTTTTTATCTGTTAACAGGCATTAATAAGTAAATGTGGTAATTCCATCTGTCAGGTTTAGGGTTCTTTTTCACACCACCTTATTCCTCAGGACAGCGTTTCTCTGGCCAGTAGGTGAGAGTCTGCCTCCAACACTGCCAGGAAGCTTTTAGGCACAAGGATACCAGGGGTCATCCTGCACCTCCCAGTATAGTCCTTTCCTCCCTCTCTGAGAGTGTTACATCCAGGTATATTTATAGATAATTATTTTCCTGATGTAACTTTGCAGTGAGAATCCTTTTCTGGGAAGTTTTTTTGTATTCAAGTTACTAGATACTTTAAGTCTCAGAGTTAGAAGGTTTATAGTTATAATGATTCTATGGATTAAGAAAAGTATACATAAAGCTTTTTTAAGGAAGGAGATGTTGCCATTTCTTTTCAGAGGAGCCATGAGAATTTACTGGCCCTGGAGCTAACTCATTATAAAGTAGGTGCTGGTGGAATGAAGGAATTAAGAGGGTTTGGCATGGACAGGGTGGTGGAATTTTGGGTACTGTAGCCCAGTGGAGGTTGAGATGGGGTGCGGGACCAGACCATTGTGTGCTGCACATTTTGGTCCCATGGACTTTAAGGAAGTGGAAGTCATTAGTCGGAGAGTGACCCATTTGTGTTGAAGACAGTGAGTGTATAGCCCGCTATGACAGTGTTAGGAAATTTAGAAGAAAAAGCTCTCTGTAGGAGGTGATAGGAAGAAGAAGGCCTCTAGACTGTGGTTTGTGTTCAGGTTGAGTGAGACAGGTAAATAATTGATATCTAGAGATATGAAATACTGGTATTCCGTATGTCAGGGATTGGGACACAGAAATTAAGAACCTTGGGTTGTTCCAAAATTGTATAAATTGGAACTGCAGTTTTTTTATGTAGGGAATGTTTTTAGTTGAATACCAAATTAGGGATAAGAAGACAAATATCTACTGAAGTAGGAAGAGTTCTATTGTTCCTTGAGATGATTGGCATGTTAAATGGATGTTGCCTGAATGTTAAGCGGAGTTATTTAGCATCCTGGACCTTGGAACAAAATAGAAAGTTCAGTCAGCAGTTTATTCCTGAGCTACTGTTGTGCATGGATTCAGGGATCGAATCTTTGTTGTTGAGTCTCCATCTGAGTAGAGAAATCAGTTGGGACATTCTGGATGCCTGGATGATTGGCATTCAGATTTCTTCTTTTTCTGACTTTGGGCTACAGAAATCCTGATGTTTTTCAGAAAGTTTCTTGGAAGGAAGTATCCTTGGTGAGGGCTTTCTTCATGATCCACCTCTTAGTGGCTCAGCTAGTGGTTGTGGTGGTACTGGACTGTCCATGGGATGGATGGCTCCAAATTTCTGCTCCTTTTCTCTTTCTTGGCTCTGCGTGTTTAATATAAGGCAGTAGAGGAATCTGCTTCTATTCTTATGCATCTGAGTTATTCTAAGATTCACTTACCATGAAGGGTCGTGAGGAGGGATAAGACAAATGGCATTTTGAATGTGGGTATTATGGTTATTGCCCTTAGAAAATTTGATTGACTACAGATGTCTTTAGTTCTCAGTAAGTAATACATAGAGGATCCTATCTTAAGCTTTATGATGATCTTGGGTTGCCTTGTGGAGAGTGTTAAAGTCCCTTTAAAGCCACTGCTTCTCTTAGAATCATTGCTTCTTTAAAAAAAAAAAAAGGTATCTCAACTTGCCATTTTAAAGAGCAGCCCTTTAAGACTCCGGCTGTGGAGAGTGTTAGACATAATTACCCAACCATTGCCATGTCAAATGTAATTTAAGAAAGCGCTCTTAATCCCTTGAGGAAAGTGTGGTGTGGTTTACTGCATCCCTTTTCTGATTGGGTGCCTTGGTTTTCTTTATAATTAGAAAACATAAAGTGTTTAAGTTGAAATTTAATAGTAAATTATCCACAACTGGCTAGATTTCTTTCTTTTTCTTGGTTTAGGTGAAAGGTCATTGTAATAGTATGTTCAAGCCAGTCATCTTTATATCTTTCACGTATTTCCTCACAAATTGTTTACTGAAAACAAAAGAAGCACTTGGCAAACCATTTCTCTTTGTGAAGACGAGGCACCATCTCCCTGAATAAGACATTCAAGATTTTGTCTTGTGTAGCTGTGATCAAGTAATTCGCTTGGTCGGATTTTCTTCATCAAAAACTGGTTAATCCTGTTTCTTTCTCCCCTTCTTCAGGCACCCTGGAAACAGTAATTGAGGTTTATCAGGTTCTTTGAAATTATCAGAAAAGTGGCTGATAAGAAGCCCAAGGGCTGTTTTCCTCTATCTTAAACTTACTTGTAATTTACGATTCATCTTTGAAAAAATTTTCTATAAAAGATACGTATTTTGCCGTATGTTTATTTATGCAGTGGCTTTATGGGCCCTGTCTTTGTTCCCTTAATGGTAAATATCATTGTTTTAAAATTTCTTTTTCTTTTAAAGACTGTGTGTATATCGAGAGCCGGAGGCCAAACACGCCGTATTTCATCTGTAGCATTCAAGACTTCAAACTGGTAAGCATTTTTTAATGTGCTGTTGATGCTCCTCTGTGCCTTCTTTTTTTCCAGCTGCATTGGCTGTCTCTCTCGGTTGCTCCTTGCTGGTTGTGGACTTGATAACCAGGCCACTTCCGCGTGCTCACTGCCCGGCAGCCGCACCACATGTGTAAGGCAGTTACCTGTTTTATCCTTCTGGTTTTGTAATACTTCCAAAGCTTGTACTGTGAGCAATGTTCCCAAGGTTTTCATTTCTCTGGTAGTTGTTTTGACAATAATTTCAGAGATTTTCTTGAGTTTCTGAAGTAGTTTGTTTCTTCTCAGCCATTGTGAAGAGCCTGAAGTAAAGTAAATTTGGGAATTGGTGGTGAGTTGGAAAAAAAGAATATTAACGCGCCAGAGACTGGTGTTTGGTGGCAACTATCATTTCCTTAGAGATTTTAGTGAGTATGGAGTGTATCTTGGGGTCACCTGGTGATGGAGTTTGGGGAAAGGAACTCCGGCTTGGGGAATAGCACGGCTGCTGTACTTATTACAAACCTGCCCCAAGTTTAGAGGTGTTGGTACTGCCCCTTAGGCAGTCTCTGGGTTTTAGATTCCCACGCTTGGGACTTTGGATCCCTGGATATCTGTAGAGATTTTACAAAGGTCTGCAAATAAACATTCTCAGTCTAAAATATGCCTCTCCTGTGTTTGTACAACTACTTTTCAAACATATTAATATGCTGGTGTGCTTTAAAAAACTCACTTACTATTTAATGACAGTACACAGTTAAGAATCAGCTTATTACATATTTTCCTCAAATAACTGCTGTGTGAAATACTATCAGAGTACTGCCATTTGGGGGATCATTTGAAACATTAAAAAGGGATCTTTGTACTTGAAAGTTGTGAACTACTGTCTCTCTTCTTACGTATAGAGAAATCCCAATTCTTTAGCTCCGTAGAGGTATGTATAATGTTTTTTTCCAAAACCCTTTGTAACTTGACAGTATCTGTATTCTTACATTCTGTATGTGATACTTCAGTCTAAAGAAAGGTAATGTTGTAGGGAGAGATCTTTAATTCTGATCTCCTTTGTTTCTTTTTATCATTTTTAATGACCCCAAATACCCAATTAGTATATTCTGACTTAGCTAGTTCAAAAAAATTGCATGCCACTTATTTTTTCTTACTAAAGTTTTGCTGCATTAAGAAACACATGCTTACTGTTCTAAAAGAGAGTCAAATGTGCCATGTCCTTCTAAGATTTATTTATTCTTGGTAGGCTGCTTTTAAGTTCCCTGCTTGTTTTACAAGGAGGTCTTACAGTGTAATTTTGTAAATCAAATGCTTTCTGTTCAGATTTTATGTCAACATGAAGTTTTGCCATTTTTAGAGGTCTTTGCTATTTATTAAATATTTTTTTCCAAAGATATTTTTTTGCAGATGCTGCACTGACATCTGAAAATCTGGGCAGTGGTCTTGCTTCCTGATGAATTTTCTTTTGCTGGCAGCAACTGCTACTTCTCTGTCCCTGCTTATCCTTTTTGTGTGTGATTTTTTTTTTAAAACCAAACATAATACCAATGCACCATGGAAAACATAGTTGTGAAATAAAATTGCAAAGGTTTTTTTTTTTTTTTTTTAAACCTATTAGATTCAGACCCTTTTTGTACAGTTTTAGTACATTAGCAGGCACCTTCACGTTTGAACAGCATCTCTTCTGAAATGCGGATTACAATGTGATAGTTGCTGTTTGGGGCAGAGGTTCCTGCTGAGTTACAGTAATTGCTCAGGGAATTAACAGCAATAAAAGCTGAAGCTTCTGTTGTCAGTATTGGTCTGGTACAACACATTAGATCTGTCTGCAAACACAGTGTGGGAAGTGGGCGTGGTATGTAAGTTGCACACTGCTATGTCTCTTGTTGAGTTCTGTATTCAGCACATGCTTGTGGTTATTGTGTAAGAATATTTACTTAAGAAGGAATGCCTAGTTATTGTCTGGATACCCACTTTCTTCTTTTCTTGATTGCATCTTTACTTATGAAAAGATAACTCAGTAGATGAGAATAATCATAGCTTTTTTCCCCTTCAGCTTACCCAGGCTATAAGGGGAAAAGATGAACAGAAGGAAGTATGCTTAGTTTCTCTGCAAGATTTTAAAAAGAAGAAATTGGAGTTGGTTTTGCCCACAGCAGATACCACGCATGGCAAGTTGAGCAGTGGAAAACAAAAACCCAATAGCTTCGAGATGTTGTTGACTAATTGTATATCTTATCTTTTTAAGCTTTTTTTGGTTTGGGGTTGTAACTGAGAGCTGTGTTCCTTTGTTTACACCATGAATTAGAATGACCCCTTACCTTGGTGAGTTTCTGAACATATGGTATATTTGGGACTGTAAAAACTGGGCAAATGCCCTTATGGTACATATTAAGTAAGATTACAGTGTTGGACACGATGAAAGTTAAGGAATTGAGAAGTGGGCATTAAGGAAACATCTAAGACCAGTAACCCAAACTAGCATAATACCAATTTGTTGAAAGGCAGCTATGCTCACCACTATACCAACGCCGATAATGCCAATTTGTTGAACTGACCTTTCAGTCCTGGGTGACATTTCAGGAGCTAGTTCTGTGAGAGATAAGAAGGGTCTTCGGATTTTATGTGGGGACCTGGGTTGTCTTCTAGGCTCTGCTGCTATGTACAGCCCACGGAGTTGGAGTCCGTGATTTGGAATATAGTTGTCTGTGTGTTCAGGATTACACTAAACCCAGCAGACTGTTAACAGTGTCCTCTTTTGCTTTCAAAGTTATCCTTGCTGTGGATGATAGTTTATTTGGTCATCTTGCCTGTGGGAATGGGATCCACGGCTTCTGCTTTGTTAACATTTAACCAACGAAATACATAAGGCCACAGTCACCATACACGGGTAGATGTGTTTAGAGCCCGCACTTTCACAGGCAGAGGCGGAAGCTGTGGTGGAGCAAAGTGACTGAGCTCCTGGCAGAGTAGGGGCTGCTTTTGGAAGCAAATTATGTGTTCTGTTAGGAAGCTTTCATCCTTTTAGGGAGTGTTAATTTCTTCAGGCTTATTGACAGACCAGGAGACTGAACTGGATTTGTTCGACTACAATGACAGAAGTATCTGTGGCACAGGTGGCCAAAGCAGGGGCTCAAGAGACGGGATGGGTGAGGTGGGATTATGGATAGTGTATGCTTAGAAGTAGGAATAAGAAGGGATCGTCAATTAAATAAGGCAGCTTTGTACTTTAGGCTTCTGAACTAAATAATAAGGCAGCCAGCAAAATCTTTATCTTTTTGAAAGAGTAGTAATATGGAATGGCCATCTGTGATCTTTGTGGCGTTTCTTGAAAAGATAATTGAGAGACTGAAGCAGTTAGCTGAGGGGGCAAAGCCGGAAGGATGAATCAAGAGTCGCCTCAGCTCAGAGAGGGTTGGCAAGCATAAACAGGTCACAGGCAAGCTGATGTTATAGGACAGGAAGCCAGGAAGAGCAGAGGATCAGAGCATCTGTGCAGAGAGCAGTAGATGGCTAGCAGGAACGAGGGCGTGCTTTCTCCCTGAGCTCGTGAGGCCTGCTGTGCTAATGCTTCTTTCCTTGGGATTCTTGGATTATCTTTGTTTCTGCTCAGTAAAGGCCTCTCTTCTTGGGCCAGCTTGAGTGGATCTCCATTGATTAACTGAAAGGGGCTGGTATAACGTCTTCAACCCTTTTTTTTTTTTGCTGTACTCCCTTAGCTTTCCTATGTCAGGGTGTGGTGTGATTTAATT
This sequence comes from Taxidea taxus jeffersonii, assembly GCA_003697995.1. NCBI lineage: Eukaryota > Metazoa > Chordata > Mammalia > Carnivora > Mustelidae > Taxidea > Taxidea taxus. The sequence goes on along the minus strand of RCUC01138232.1, from coordinate 2,356 downwards.
TGCTTTCGGAGTCCTGTTCCTGAGTGAGTCGAAATCACCATATCAACAAGGAGCAGTATATTCCTGTGTGCAGTGAGGAATGTTTTTGGTGGTAATCAATGTCTTCTTCTTCTTCTTCTTTTTTTAAGATTTTATTTATTTATTTGACACAGAGAGAGGTAGGCAGAGAGAGAGGGGGAAGCAGGCTCCCCGCTGAGCAGAGAACCAGATGCGGGGCTCGATCTTAGGACCCTGAAACCATGACCTGAGCCAAAGGCAGAGGCTTAACCCACTGAGCCACCCAGGCTCCCCTAATCAATGTCTTCTGTAGGCATTTAACAAAAGCCTACTCTGTGTGCTTTGTTGGGTATAGCACCTTGAAAGAAACTGAAGTCTGCAGGGTAAAGGTCCTTCCCTCAGTGAACTTAGTTTCTAATCGGACAGACATTTGTGGCATTACTGGATGTCCATTCTCTTTGGAGAACACTCTGAATAGGATCAATGTGAAGGAAACCATTCGCCTTTTGTCCCAAAAGAAAGATTTCTTTCTTGCTTTTACTGTAAAATATCAGTAAAATTCCATTTTTATAGAAATCTAGGCCTTCAACATATAATGGGGTGAATTTGCTCTCTAGAAATAATCGTAAATTCTGAAAATGCTTTGCAAGATTGTTTAGTGATTTTCATGCAATAGAACACTGAGGAGGACCTTGTTTGGCTCTGGTAGTAGTACTTCATATTCTTCAGTCACAGATAAGTAATTGAAGCCATTCCTTTTAATATTCTACATGGGCATTCTTTGTGGACTCCCAATGAGTTCTGTCATTCATAGAATTCATAGAATTCATAGAAAAATATAAGATTTTGGTTTCCTAGAGTTATATAGTTATTGATTCTTTAACTGTTGTATGAAAAGAATTTCTAGGTAGGGTATATAATTATTACAAATATTATTTTGAGCAAATACCATTCATCTTGGCTCCAGTTTGGTTTATTAAAGTGGAAAAGTTGTTAAAATTAAACCTGATCTAAGAGATTCCCTGAAGTTGGTGATATATCATTAGGGATATTATGGTATTTTTAGTTGACTGTTCAGGGCTCAGTGAGTTGTTAGGACTCTGCATGGAAGACTGTGCTTTTGTATCATTTATGTCCCTGACAGCATACATTCTCAGTGTTGGTTGTGAATGTGGGGTAGCTGAGACTGCATAGTACCACTAGTTACCTTGACGAAGGCACATCTCCAGTACTGCTCTGAACATGGGGCCACATTACTCAGGATTGAACACCATCTCCCTCTTGGTTTCATTGCCAAATGTGAGCAGCCAAGGGAGGAACATTTGGAATTTCTGATTCCTGGTCTGCATCTCTAACCCTACCCCAAAAGTTGATTGCCACAGTACAACAGAGAGGGGCTACAGAGAAACTAGCTTCCGTGCAACTTCCATGCACCATTGACGTTGTTCCCTCTCCACCAAATCAAGTTTCTCCGAAGTAGATTAAAAGCAAGAAGGTACTCTTCCATCTTTAAAATGCAAACTTACTGAGGATAAGTAATTTTATCTTTTCATTTTTGTTAAGAGACCTTTACATAGATAACGCTGGGGGATATGGGATAGTTTGTTAATATGCACTATGTGCACACTTCTATGTGTACACACGAGTTAATTATCACTCATGTATCACATGCCACAATTATTTAATCCCGCCTTGGCTGCTGTGACTATTCAGCACAGAATACATGGTGTATAGACATTCAGGATGTGGTCATTCATTTTAGGTAAATCTTACATTAACTTTCCTGGGGGTGGGAGAGGAGGTCTACATTAGTGTGAGTATGGCTGTTTCAGAATTTGAGGTGTTAGCTCGGGGACTGAGAGGAGAGATGGTAGAGTATAGAGTGCATGTGTTGGGAGCTTGACTTTGACATCAGCTGGTCTGTTCTTCAGTTGCAATCTTTTATGACCTTGGGCAAGATGCTTAACCCTCCTAACCTTGTTTTATTTACAGATGAGGCTAGGGTATAAATAAACCTACCTTGCAGGTAGGTGGTTTGTAGATGAAAAGATCAAGCCTACAAAGTGGATGATAGTGCCGGGGCCATGGAATGACATGGCGCAATGTTGATGTTTCATTGGTGCTCTGGATCTAAGTTTTTGTAGGGGCAGACACTATGCCTGTGTTACTCATTGGTGTAAACTGTGTGCTTAGCTCATTGCCTGGCCCATATAACATCCGCAATAAATGTTTATTACATTTAAGTGGAAAAAATTCACTGCATGAAGTTTTAGAAAAAAACGATGCATTAACTACAAATTAACCTTCTGTTTATTAAGCAAACCAAAAAGACCTGTTTCTTTAACTTTAGTTTACATTA